>MU228142.1:1853787-1879817 GCA_018584345.1 Thuja plicata | reverse complement strand
CCTTGAATCAGCCTCCTTCTTAGACTGTCAATAGGTATCGGGAAAGTCCAATGCTACTTTCATGAATCAACCTTTTTGGCACTCCTTGGGATGTACCTCAATATATAGAAGACTGTTAAGTCCTACTATGTTAAGAGACTTGATGCTTCAATGGTTAAATTGAAACACTATGACCTGTTTCTAATGCAAATTTGAATTGCAGATTTTCAAATCTATTTAAGTACATTACCTCTCTGATCAATGTATCAATTCAATTCTTTGTGCTCCACACTTTCTGCTTTGTGATGTTGTGCTTCATTGTTCATCGATGTCTACAGAATTCTTTAGCTCTCCTTCAGCTTGATTGATTAGGACTGTATGAAGTTCTTCTTCATCAGTTTCTCTTCAGCATCCTCTTTTCATTCACTCCCCTTAATCCCCTTTTCATGAATGTGATGTTACAAAAATTAATTAAGCTTGTCTCTTATATAGACATGATATTCACTATTTCTTGATTCTTGATTCTTGGCGTGAAAACAATCTAGCCAATTTGATTTAAAGCATAACTCCTTGTTTATCTCATAGTTATCTTCTTGCCAACTGTACAAATTTTATTTAAATTAATTACTTAACTTTGGTCGAATAAAACAAAGAAAACAACCAGTTAAGTCCATCTTTAGCTCTTTCCAGCTAGATATTTTTTTCATTTTATGAACTCTCTATTTTGTCGGTCAATTCTTCAGTTATTTGTCAGTGACAACTGATAGTTCCATCAGCATGACTCTAGTTAGCTTTGGGATCTCTGTCCATCAGACATCATTAGATTTTTACTCATCGAGCATCCTGTGGTTTTTCTTCATCAGCCAACAGTGTCTTCTGCTCATCGGGTATCACTGTGACTTTTCTTCTTTGCCTTTACTAATGGTGTGCACTCCATTAGTGTTATCTGTCACTTAGTGAATACTTGGCATTTATGCATTACTGAAAGCATAACCTTTGTTCTATTGATTCTCTGAATTCTTTGGCATTATGTACATGACCGTACAGATGATATCAAGTTGACATCAATGAAAATACAAACCATTAACTGATTTAATGCTTTGCATTATCTTCAACTTAACATTATCAAACATTCAATCAGTTACATGTCATCAACCTCTGCCTTTGAAATTGATGGCAACATACTAGATTATCACACTATACTATTTCTAATATAATATGAAATACAATAGTTGAGATTCATCAAACTACCAATCTTTTGTTTGATAACTGATAAATGTCTGAACTTTGGTAAGCTTTGTTTAAGCTTAGATTTGATTCTTTGCAGCTCTTTGTTTTCTGATGTGTTGAGTCCTCTTCTTGTGTCAATTTCTCTCCTATGACTGTTCTCTCTCTTTGACGTCTTTTTCTCTTGTCAGCAACTTTCCCTTTGTGTAATCTTTTATACAACTGTCTCTGCCTTTGGACATAATCTCTCCCTGTTGGAGTAATCTAATAATGGATAATCTTTCTCCCTTTTTCAGAAGAATGTGATAATATGGATAATCTCTCTCCCTTTGATAGTAATGCCAAACAAATATTTTACAAATATCTGACATTCATGTCAAGCAATCATTTTTCTCCTATCCATAATATTCCTTGAATTTCCCGTATCCATCAACAATACAACAATATGTTCTGGTGCTTGGTTCTAATATATACATGTCTATATATAGATGTATCTTTTGAAGTTCATCTCTTTGCTTGCATCAACTTGATTGATATTCTGATATATTTAGGCTGATGTAGTCTTCAGTCATATTACTGACTGATAGACAAGGGTTTGGCCCGTAGTCTCTTTCTCAAGTACTCAAATGTATCCTCGGGCAGTGGCTTGGTGAAGATATCAGCCAGTTGTTCTTTTGATTGCACATACTCAAGTATCACCTCCTTTTCTTGAACTTGTTCTCTCAAATAATGATACTTGATGGAAATGTGTTTAGTCTTGGAATGCATGACTGGATTATTGGAAATGTTTATTGCACTGGTGTTATCACAATAAATAATTATGGTTTCTAAGATATTCATATTCATACCTTCCAGTAATTGTTTGATCCATGCAATATTTGAGCATTTTGCAGTAGCAACAACATATTCTGCTTTTGCAGAAGACTAAGAGATGCATCCTTGCTTCTTGCTAATCCATCTGACAAGTCTGTCACCCATAAAGAATGCTCCTCTAGTTGTGCTCTTTCGGTCATCAAAATTTCCAGCCCAATCAACATTGGTAAACACCTTGAGTTCAAATTTGCCTTCTATTCTATACCATAAGCCAAATTCCTCACTATTCTTCAGATATCTTAGAATATGTGATTCCCTAGGGTTAGCAGAAAATCTAGCAACAATTCCTACTACATGTGCAATATCTGGTCTAGTGTGTACAACTTACATGAGTTTTCCAATCATTGATCTGTACAAAGTCTGATTTACCCCTGTTGTCTTGTCCTCCTTTGTTAACTTACATTCAGTAGCCATCGGTGTTCCAACTGGTTTGGAATCTTCCATCTTGAATATTTTCAAGACCTCTTTGATGTATTTGGACAATGTAATGAAAATACCTTCACTTTGTTGAATGATCTGTAAACCAAGAAAGAACTTGATCTCTCCAAACATAGACATCTCAAACTCTTTTCTCATCTCATTAGCAAATTATTTGCATAGCATATCATTGCTACCAAATATGATATCATCAACAAATATTTTAGCAATCAAAGTGTTAGCATCATCATCTTCCTTCAAATAAAGATTACTATTTTCACTAGTCCTTACAAATCCAATACTTATAAGATAGGAATGAAGTCATTCATACTAGGCTCTAGGAGGTTTTTTCAATCCATACAAGGCTTTGTGAATTCTATATACCATTTTTCTCTTGTCTGGATTGACAAACCCTTCTGGTTATTCAATGTATACCTCTTCTTCAAGTATTTCATTTAGGAATGTTGACTTGACATCCATTTGATATACTTTGAATCCTTTGAGTGCAACATAAGCAAGTAGTATTCTTACTCCTTCTAGCCTAGAAATGGGTGCAAACATCTCTCCATAGTCTATACCTTCTTCTTGTGCATACCCCTTGCATACTAGTCTTTCTTTGTTTCTTGTGACTTCTCCATTCTCGTTTAGTTTATTCCTGAAAATCCATTTTGTACCAATGAAATTCTTATCACCTGGTCTTGGAACAAGTGACCATGTCTTGTTCTTCTCAATCTATTCAATCTCATCATTCATATCACTTATCCATTCTTCATTATCAAGTGCAGCATTGACTGATTTTGGCTCAAACTCACAAATTAAACAATTTGAGTTTAAAGACTTACTTCTTGTTCTTATACCAACTTTGTTATCTCCTATGATCTGGATCTCTGGATGGTTTCTTCTTACATATATTTCAAGTATAGGTACATCTCTTTGTGTATCAGCTTGATCATTATTTTGATCTTCATTATGTTCTTCATCACCTTGCACATTATTCTGATTATTATCCTGACTGTTGGTAAAAGTAGTCTAACCATTGGTTGCAACATTTTGTTGTTTTGGAATTAAGCACCGTTTCTCGGGTAGAGTTTTGATTTTTTCACAATATACAAAATTTTTGTAGTCCTCTGGTTCTTTTGTGCTTTTTAGCTCATTCTTTTCTGCAAATTCATCTATCTTTACATTTGCAGTTTCAACAATTTTGTTAAAAGCCTTGATGAGACATTTATAATCTTTTCTCTTGGTGGAATACCCTAGAAAAATACCTTCATCACTCTTGGCATCAAGCTTTCCATTTGTGTCATCCTTTAAGACATAACATTGACTACCAAAGATTTTGAAGTAACTTACATTGGGTGTTTTACCATACCATAGCTCATAAGGTGTTTTCTTTGTGTCCTTCTTTAATTGTACTCTGTTAAGTGTGTAGACAATAGTACTGACATCTTCCCTCTAGAAGATTTGGGTGATTCCTTTCTCTATCATCAGTGTTCTTTCACAATCAACTATTGATCTATTCCTTCTCTCAGCAATCCCATTTTGCTGTGGTGTTCTTGGTGCAGAAACCTGTCTTTTATACCATGCTCATTATAGAAATTAGTGAATTCATCTGATATAAATTCTCCTCCTCTATCTAATCTCAAACATTTCAGATCCTTAACACTTTTTTTCTCTACCATAGCCTTATACCATTTAAACATCTTGAATGCTTTAGAATTATCTTTAAGAAACATGACTGTCATCATTCTAGAGTAATCATCAACAAAGAGAATAAAATATTTATCTACATAATAACTCTTTTTCCTCATTGGTCCACATAAATCAGTATGGACTAATTCTAGAATGCCATAAGATGTATGGGTTTTACTTTTGAAACTAGACTTAGTGAATTTACCTTTTTGACAATTCTTGCACATGATGTTGTCTGGCTTTGTCATTATCGGTTAGCCTCTTACATTTCTCCTTCTACTTATTTTCATCATGTTGTCACAATTCACATGACATAATCTTTTGTGCCACAATCATATGTCTTCATTTCTAGTCATTAGGCAATTGGTTTTAGTATCATTCAGATAGAATAAGTTACCTTTAGTCTGTTCACCGGTACCAATCAATTTTCTTGATTCATTGAATATCTTTGCCTTCTTATTCTCAAATGCTACTCTGTGTCCTGAATTATTCAGTTGAGAAACACTCAACAAATTAAAATTCAATCCTTTTACCCAATAAGCATTTTCACATTTAATCAAGTTATTTAGCATTATTGTTCCTTTACCTTCAATTGGAAAAGGTGTATCATTACCCATTCTTATTGTACCACCACTATAATACTCAAAAGTGTTAAACTTTTCTTTGTCACCGGTCATGTGGTGAGTGCAGCCACTATCTATAATCTAGATGTCATTCTTGCTAACTTTAGATATGAGTGCAGTTTCTACATACCTTTCATCTTCATCTGAACCATCCTTCACAACTACAAATACCATCTCGATGTCTTCATCAGGTTCGGTGTCAGTATCTTCATCTTTGCAAGCAGCTATGTAGCTAGCCTTCTTGCCTTTGTCCTTGTAGTCTCTAGTATCTCTTCTTTCTGATTGTTGGTAACCTCTGTAATCTTTGTTATCACCTCTATCAGATTTCTTCTCAAAAGATCTGTCATTACTTCTATTATCTTTTCTTCTGTTATGACATCTTGCAGCAAAGTGTCCAATCTCTTCACAATTAAAACATACAAGTGGTAACTTGCCTTTGTATTTACCTTTTCCTCTCTGCATTCTTCTTGCCATAAGTTCTTCTATTTCATCTAGATCTTCTTCTTCACTTTCACTTTCACTATCTCTTCTAGATGCATGTCTATGACTTGATTTGCTTATTCTCATAGAAGACTTAAATGCAGACTCTAAGTTTGGTAAGACACTATTATCAAAGTTATTCATCTCAAATGAAATCAGTCTACCAATTAAACTATCAAGAGTAACTATATTGTTTGCTACTGCTCTCATTTCTTGAATGGTAGAAACTCTAATAGCATATACAAGCAGTAAGGTTCTTAAGATTTTACCTACCAATGTCTCCTCTTCAAGTGTACCTCCAACTCCTCATATAGCATTAACTACTTCTTTTATTCTTGTGTTGTACTATGTGATGTTTTCTCCTTCTTTCATTCTGAGATCATAAAATTTTCCTCTAAGGATTTCTGATTTGGCTCTCAAAACATTTGTATTACCTCCATGTACAAGCTTTAGTTTGTCCCACATCTTCTTTGCAGTTTTGCAATCCTTGACATCTTGAAATTCAACATTAAAGAGTGACAAAGAAAGCTCTATAACCATGCAGTTGTGTTCATGCTTCTCTCTCAATTGATCTACTTTCAATAATCCTATAGGCAACACATATTCAGTATATAGGAATTGAGTAACATCATTACCAATACCTGATAAGTGGATTCTTATCCTGCTTTGCATGAAGAAAAGTTGTCTTTGTTCAATTTGGGCACATCTCGTCTGTTCATCTTGTGATCTTGACTTAGGTATTGAAACCTTCCTTTCTAAGCACACAAGCTATGATACCAATTGTTAGTAATAACTGAGAGGGGGGGTGAATCAGTGGCCTCAAAAATTTATCCTTCAAACATTAACCACCAATCAAATAAACCTCAGATTCTTAAGTCCCTACAAGATGCATGCCATAAAATACTTATAATGAATAACTATCTGTTGGTTTTCCTTGTCTATCCCTATTCTCCTTCATTACCGATAAGTAATATAAATATTTACCGAAACTCAGTAAATAAGCAGAGTATACTGATCAACCCAGTGTTAACTATGTCAGATACAAAAAAATAAAGAAATTAATCATACACACATAACACATGAATTTTTAACATGGAAACCATGTTAAGGGAAAAACCACTAGGACCGGTACCCCAAATTTTCACTCTTCTGAAGTGAGCCCTGTTAGGAGCCAACCCTGTTAAAGGTTACAAACACACTGTTAAGTGCGACCTTGTTAGAGGATTTTATACATAGAGGTTGTCATTTAGTATTGGGCATCTATTGCTACCATCCTTGAATCAACCTCCTTCTTAGACTGTCAATAGGTATCAAGAAAGTCCAATGCTACTTTCATGAATCAAACTTTTTGGCACTCCTTGGGATGTACCTCAATATATAGAAGACTGTTAAGTCCTGCTCTATTAAGAGACTTGATGCTTCAATGGTTAAAATAAAACACTATGACCTATTTCTAATGCAAATTTGAATTATAGATTTTTAGATCTATTTAAGTACATTACCTCTCTGATCAATGTATCAATTCAATTCTTTTTGCTCCACACTTTCTACTCTATGATGTTGTGCTTCACTGTTCGTCGGTGTTTGCAAAATTCTTTAGCTCTCCTTCAACTTGATTGATCAGGACTGTATGAAGTTCTTCTTCATCAACTTCTCTTCAGCATCCTCTTTTCATTCACTCCCCTTAATCTCCTTTTCATGAATGTGATGTTATGAAAATGAATTAAGCTTGTCTCTTATATAGACATGATATTCATTATTTCTTGATTCTTGATTCTTGGCATGAAAAATAATCCATCCAATTTTATTTAAAGCATAACTCTTGATTTATCTCATAGTTATTTTCTTGCCAACTGTACAAATCTTATTTAAATCAATTATTTAACTCTGGTAAAATAAAAAAAAGAAAACAACTAGTTAAGTCTATCTTTAGCTCTTGCCAGCTAGATATTTTGTCATTTTCTGAACTCTCTACTCTGTCGGTCAATTCTTTAGTTAGTTGTCGGTGACAACTGACAGTTCTATCAGCATGACTCCAATTAGCTTCAAGATCTTTGTCCATCGGGCATCATTAGATTTTTACTCATTCGGCAACTCTATTTTCAGCTCGTCAGGCATCCTGTGGTTTTTCTTCGTCGGGCAACACTGTCTTCTGCTCGTCGGGTATCACTGTGACTTTTCTTCTTTGCCTTTACCAATGGTGTGCACTCCATCAGTGTTATCTGTCACTTAGTGAATACTTGACATTTATGCATTGTTGAAAGCATAACCTTTGTTCTATTGATTCTCTGAAGTCTTTTGCATTATGTACATGACTGTACAGATGATATCAAGTTGACATCAATGACAATACAAACCATTAACTGATTTAATGCTTTGCATTATCTTCAACTTAACATTATCAAACATTCAATCAGTTACATGTCATGACATTTAAGATGTTCAAATGGTATAAAGATAAAGTTGAAAAAAAAAGTGGAAGAGAACTGAAATGTTTAAGATCGGATAGAGGAGGAGAATTTATTTCTGATGAATTCACAAACTTTTTTAATGAGCATGGGATTACAAGACATGTTTTTGTACCGAGAACACCACAACAAAATGCGATTGCTGAAAGCAGGAATAGCTCAATTGTTGATTGTGCCAGAACACTAATGATTGAAAAAGGCATCACACAAACATTCTGGAGAGAAGCTGTAAGTACTGCTGTCTATACACTAAACCAAGTTCAATTGAAAAAGACACCAATAAGACACCTTATGAGCTATGGTATGGATACACACCAAATGTGGGTTACTTAAATTTTTTTGGAAGTCAATGTTATATGTTGAAAGATGATATAAATGGGAAACTTGACTCTAAAAGTGATGAAGGAATATTTCTAGGATATTCTACTAAAAGAAAAGCTTATAAATGTCTGAACAAATCTTCTAACAAAATCATTGAAAGTGCAAATGTTAAAGTGGATGAATTTGCTAAGAAAAATGATGAGGAAAGAAGAAAGGAACCTGAAGGTTACAATAGATTTGTCTACATTGAAGAACCTAACACCTTGCCTGAATGACAGAATAATTCAACCGAGCAACATGCTGCACACACTGAGAATCAAGAAAATGCTCACAATGTTGAACCGAGTGATAATGAAGATCACCATGATGATCAAAATGAAGAACATAGATCTCAACCTATACTTGATAAATATGTCAGAAGACACCATCCACAGGACCAAATCATTGGAGACAAAAGAGCTGGAATGAGAAAAAGAAGTAAGTCACTTAACAACAAATGTTTGATTTGTGATTTTAAGCCTAAATCTTTTAATGTTGCACTTGAGAATAAAGATGGGTTAGTGCATTGAATGAAGAGATTGAACAAATCAAGAAGAATAAAAAATGGAAATTAGTACCTAGACCGAGTGACAAAAATGTCATTGGTACCAAATAGATATTCAGAAACAAACTCAATGAGAATGGAGAAGATAGAAGAAACAAAGAAAGACTGGTATGCAAAAGGTATACATAAGAAGAAGGTATTGACTATGGAGAAACCTTTGCATCCGTTTCTATACTAGAAGGAGTAAGAATTATACTTTCTTATGCCGCTTTCAAAGGATTCAAAGTATACCAAATGGATGTTAAATCTACATTTCTGAATGACATACTAGAAGAGGAGGTATACATTGAACAACCTGAAGGGTTTGTTGATCCAAACAAAAGAAACATGGTTTGTAAACTACCCAAAGCCTTGTATGGATTGAAACAAGCACTGAGAGCATGGTATGAAATACTTCACTCTTATCTCATTAGTGTTGGATTTGTTAGGACAAGTGACAACAATAATCTATATTTGAAAGGAAATACTAATGATAAGACTTTGACTGTTGAGATATTTGTTGATGATATCATATTTGGAGGTAATAATATGCTATGAAAATCATTTGCTGATGAAATGAGAAAAGAATTTTAAATGTCAATGTTTGGAGAGATCAAATTTTTTCTTGGCCTACAAATTCTACAATAGGATGAAGGCATCTACATTACACAATCCAAATACATCAAAGAAGTTTTGAAGATATTCAAGATGGAGGACTCAAAACCAGTTGGAACACTTATGGAAACCAGATGAAAATTGACAAAGGAAGACAAAAGAACTAAGGTAAATCATACCTTATACAGATTTATGATTGGTAAACTAAGGTATGTTGTACACACTAGACCAGATATAGCACATGTAGTTGGTATAGTTGCAAGATTCTCTGCTAATTCTAAGGAATCACACATGACTGTTGTTAAAAGAATTTTGAGATATCTGAATAATGTTGAAGACTATGGTTTATGGTACAATAAAGAAGGCAAATTTGAGCTACAATTTTATAATGATGTTGATTGGGCTAGAAACTTAGATAATAGAAAGAGCACAATAGGAGGAGCATTCTTTATGGGTGACAGACTTGTCACATGGATAAGTAAAAAGCAAGGGTGCATATCTCAATCAATTGTAGAAGCAGAATATGTGGCTGCTACTGCAAATTTCTCTAACATTGCATGGATCAAGCAATTGCTGAAAGGTATGAATGAAGAAATTCTTGACCCAGTAATTATCTATTGTGATAATACAGGTGCTATAAATATTTCAAAGAACCCTGTAATGCATGCTAAGACAAAGCACATAGCTATTAAGTATCATTACTTGAGGGAACAAGTACAAGAGAAGTAGGTGATACTGGAATATGTAAAACCCAAAGAACAACTAGCAGACATCTTCATAAAACTGTTACCAAAGGATACATTTGATTACCTGAGGAATAGACTAAGGGTTTGACCCTTGAATACTGGTCACTAAGTTTACTTGGAGGCTGCATCATCCTACACATTATTAGAAGATCAATAATGTTGATGCAAGCTGAGATATGGACTACAATGACATATCAGTCCACTAAAGGGACATAAAACTTCAAAGGGAGAAAAGGAATGTTGGCTACTACAGAGTTGTATATTTGTTTTTTGGCATTACTGTCAAAGGGAGAGAGATATTTAATGAAATATCCATCAAGGAGAAGAACATCCAAAGGGGAAAAAAATCAAAGATTAAAGGTAGAGAGATATTCAATGAAGTAACCATCCATTAAAGGGAGAGAATTGGAGAAGAGATTCTACAAGAAAAGGGAGAGAAGGAATCAGAAAATAGAATTGCTACAACTATCCATTATAGGGAATGAAGAAAGAGAAAGCACACAACAAAATAAAATCTAAGATAGAAGAGCTTACCAAGATTAAAATATTTGAATTGGTTATAGAAAAATAAGATTGATAGTATGTTTCCATCAATGCCAAAGGGAGAGATTGATGAACTAAATTGATTGAATGTTTGAAGATGATAAGTTGATGATCATCAAGCTACAAAAGTAAATGCAAGACATTAAATTAGTTAATGTATTGTATTCTCATTAATGTCAACTTCAAATAGTCTGATTGTTCATACACATAATATCATAACTTTGAAGATCTGAAGAGACAAAGTTTATGTGGTCGGTAAAACATAAAAGTTCTATATACACCGAGTGACAGTAAACACCGAATAGTGCACACCGAGGGATAGTGAACATTAAGTAGTTCACGTTGTATACCAAGCACCGTAGTAACTGAGCAAGTGTTACTGAGAAAGAGCTATTTTCTGAGCATAACTGAAGTTAATGACAAGGCTAACTGGAGTTGATGACCGATCAGAACTAAAGTTAAAGAATGACAAAAATACCTAGCGTGTAGAGCTATATTTAAGGTTAACTGATTGATTTCTTTATTTTCAATGATCAGTTAAACTAAATAAAGGAAAGAGATTTAAAAACATGTTTTATTCCCAGTTATCAAGGAGATATTTCCAGAATAAAACTAAAGCAAAGCTTTACAGGATAAAGTAAGCATGGCGAGTTTTACGGATCAAGAAGTGATCTACAACAAAAATAAGGAAATAGAGCGGCTAACCAGGTCTATATAAAGAGATAAGGAATCCATTTTAAAAGAGAGGGAATGTTGAGTATAATTTTGGTGAAGATAGAAGTCTTCATGTAGATCTGATCACATAGGCTAAAGGACGGAGCCAAGGAATTCTACAGACATCGAGCAACAAAGGACAAAGAATTCACCAAGTAGAAAGAACAAAGAAAGAAAGAAAAGGAACTGAAGTGAACATTGATCAGAGAGGTATTATTGGACTAAAAATAGATCTGAATATCTACAAGTTAAAGTTGTATTATTTAACATATCATTTATTGTATCACTTTAACCATTGATTCATAAAATCTCTTAACCGAATGGGACTTAACAGTCCTTAATGTATTGAGATTCTTAAGAGTATCAAAAGGTTTTCTTGTTGAAAGCATAGTGAGTGCTAGGTCAAAAGACAAAATGTTAGTTTTAAATCCTCTAATAAGGTCACACTTAACAATGTGTTTGTAACCTTTAACAAGGTTGGCTCTTCACCAAGCTCACTTTAGAAGAGTGAAAATTTTTGGGTTATCGGTCCCAAGTGGTTTTTCCCTTAATAGGGTTTCCACATTAAAATCTATGTGTCAAATGTGTATTTATTTCATTGCATTGATATTTTTCTTTACACAATAGTGATACTGGATTGGTCGGTTAACACTAAGTTTATTTGTTGCTACTCGGTAAAGTCTAGAAAAGATAAACAATGTATCTTACCGAGAAGTTTATATTTGTTAAAATTATTTAAGGCATACATCTTGATGGATTGAAAGATAACTAGAGGATATTATATTTGAGATATAATTTTTGGTTGGATTTTTGGAATTATTTTAAGGCCACTGATTCACCCTGCCCCCCTCTCAGTTATTCTAACATTGTAGAATACATCCTAAAAATCCTTCTTGAATCCATACATACAAATGGTTAAATTAAATGCTCATTTAATTATCCACAATGATAATCCTTATCTTAAATACACTTCAAATATCCCAAGAAATCAACTATGTCGGCTGGGATCTCAAATCTTAATCAAACTGTCAAAATATTGACACTCGGTCATCATTGTGTTCTTTCGCTCGGTCATCATTGTATAACTCGGTAATTTACTGACGCTCAGTAAATAGTGATGATCGATGGACACTCAATTTTCTCAGCATATATTGGCACTTGGTCGACACTCACATCACTCATCACATACATAATTTCCTTAATCTTCTTCTTTGTTACTTGGTCAAGACTAAACTTGTATTCATCCAAACTTTACTTGGTGTAAAAGATAAACAACATATTACCTTACCAACATCCAATCTCATCAAGTAACCATTGTAGTTTCACATAACTCAACCATTTCACTTTTTCTTCCTATTATCTCCTCTTTTCAAATCTTCTTGATTAATGAATTGATTTGGTACTTTACAAGATAGCAATTGTCTTACCAGTTAAGGTTTGACATCAATGATAATATAAGAATTGTTTCAATTGTAGTTTCCAACAAAGTTTTGTCATAGAATCTTATAAAATCTATCATAACCATCATTGATGTTATTAAAAACCCTAACAAGTTCCAAAGAACCTCAAAATAGAGGATTCCAAGAGGGGACACCTAGTTGTTTGATCCTTTTTCCTAGAGGACAAATAGTAAAAGTAATTTTTCCTTTGCTTGATCTCTTTCACCACCATTGGTTAAATGGTTTAACTTCTTATGGGTAAATTAAAAAATGTGTTAGGAAAATAATAAATTAAAGGACTTAAAAGTTTGATGGTACCTAAATTATAACAAAGAGAAACAAGGTCCCATGAGTGCAACAATTCTATATGGTCAAATCCTCCATGCAACTTCACACTATTTTCATTATCCATGAAGAAAAGAGCCAAACTATCATTGTCCATAACCCTGATCTATCTCTCTCATTTCCTTCACAATAATGTCCTCATTGATGTCAAAGGAAATCCCTCCCACCTTCACTCTTCTATCTTCACAGGATGTTGCAAACAAAATTGAGAGGTTTTCATCAAACTCGTTGATACATTCAATGAACATAGAAACCCATCCCTCTAGACACATGTGCCACAAAATGCCATATTATTTGAACTTCACATGAGTGATCAATTCAATTATCACTCTTCCCCACCCATGATATCTATAGAAGTAGTAGGCACAATATTAGGAGGCACCAGAAAGATAATTTTCACCGTTGTGGTATCCAACCAGAAAAACAAAGCTACATAATAAACTAGAAATTATTTTTTAAAAGGAATCGAATGTGTTTCTAAGTAATAAATATTATCATTAGGCATTTTCATTAAAATCCAAATATGTCATCTCTTTCCAATGGTAATCAAGAAAATATTTGGTAAGGTTAGACTTGTACAAGCCATTACCAAATATAAATAAGCATAAAGCATTAATGTTTGATAAAATTTTGGGTCATATCAATCTCGGTACAACAATAAAAATGATGATTATATATCTCATCATCGATAAATGACCCCAAGTAGGTGTCTTGTAATAATTATAGGCAAGTGGGAGCCATGCATCTAACAGGTCCACCAAGCCATCTCACTAAAGTAAAGGGCCCTTTAATGAGTTAACATGAACTTCCTGTCTGTTTAACCATGTGAAGAGGCTCCTCCATCCAATATTTTATGTGGTCTCACATTTTCAGATTTCATCATCACAATCATAGGATTTTCCATTTCCTACAAAGGGAATTCAAAAATATGAACATTGAACACATAGCTCTGATCTACTGTATTCACCAGGCTCAAAGTAAAAAGGATCCTTACAACCTAGTCAAACATGTTGCTCATCATTCTGTTTGTTATTTATATTTGACTCCTTAGAGGATAGTTTTTTAACATTTTGGGGAAGGTAAATCCACTTCATCTACCATCTTAGAGGCCAATTCCCAATTCCAATATCATCATAGCATTTGTGAATTTATTCCCTTCCATATAAGTGTGTTTGAGATCAAACACATATGAACCCAAGAGGAGTTTACACATATCTATAGATAACCCTTACAAGGACCAAAACAAAGTCTTGGAGCCTTTGACAACATTAACAATGAGTTTGGAATCTCCTTCCATGATTAGGATCCCAATACTAATAGTGAGCAAAAACTTAATTCCCCAAAGAAGAGCCATACCTTCTGTATGATTATCAATGCCCCCCTCAAAACTGCTAGTATAAGAAGCCACAAATAACTAATATGAGATCTTATGAATCACCCACCAATAGCTTTAGATGGGTTACCTAAGGTAGCCCCATCAAAATTGAGCTTATACTACCCATATGGCAGGAGAAGCCATCTTGTATTAAGCTTGGCCATCCTCTTGGATTTATCAAATCTGGAGTAGGAATTGGGAAGGTTCAAATTCTTCACAATAAGATCATCAAAGGAGATGGGGTAAGGATGTGTAAGTCCACTTGGAAATTGAGATTTCATCCACCAAAATCTTGGTGAAAATTATGAACACCTCCTCTAAGGACTTTTCAATATCCCTAAAAAATTGATTGTTTCTTTCTTTTGAGAGACTTTAGCAAAGGTGGGGTAGAATTTATCTCCAAAGTGATTTAATAAGATGATGTTGGGATGGGCTTGTCAAATTATAAATAAGAGGGGGGAGAATTTTTTTCTTGGACCAACAAATCTACATCTTCTACATAACATGACCCCATAATTTATGAGTAAACTGGCAGTGAAGCAGGATATGGGTGATCATTTCTTCTTCCTATTGCATAAGACACATCTATTGGGGAGTTGGAATGTACACTTGACAAGATTATCTTGGGTTATAATTCTATTGTGTATTCATGAAGGTGATCAATCACTATGGGAGGGAGAATTCCTTCTCACAACTCTGCAACAACTTAGAAATATTTTCTTAATCATTTATTAATCTACTTTATTTTGTTACTTAAATAATATCTTATTTTTTCTTAAGTTTTTTTTTTTTTTAGTTTTTTTTTTTTTTATGTAATTAAATAATATATTATTACTTGTTGGCATTTATTGATTATTAATAAATTGATTTTTCATATATTTTTTATTCACTTATTTAATTTTTAAAAAAAAATCAATTTTATATAATTAACATGTGAAATATTATTTTACATTTTATTTATTTTTAAATTTTATTATTATTTTATTTATGTTAGTAAAATCAAATAGCTATTTTATAGAGATTTAGATTCACACTATTAAATAATAAATTAATAAAATTGAAACACATCCTTAAACTAGCATAAAAGAGTTATTATGTGTTAGAATAACTAAGAGGGGGGGAATAAATTAGCTCCCAATTATCCTACAGTCCCAAATTCCTCCAGATGTATATGAAAACCAATTTCAAACATATAATTCAACTCGGTGAAATGTATTGAACTATATCTTCTAGTTGATTACCGAGTAGCAGTAAGTTAATATTGTGATTATCGATCAATTTAGATAAAGTAATGTGTAAAGAAAATTAACAATCCACAACAATCATACACATTGACATAGATTTTTAATGTGGAAACCCTGCTAAGGGATAAAAACCACCTGGGACCGGTAACCCAAAATATTTCACTCTTCTGAAGTGAGCTCGGTTAAGAGCCAACCCTGTTAAAAGTTACAATGCACACTGTTAAATGTGATCTGGTTAGAGGATTTAAAAATAATAGTTCTCTCTTGACCATGCATTCACTATGGGGTCAACAAGAAAACACTCAACATTCATTAGAATGTCATAATAAAGACTTTCACGTCCTATTCGGTTAAGAGATTTATCTGTAACAATGGTTAAACTGATATAGTAATGATCTGATTCAAATACAACATTGTTTTGTAGATTTTCAGATCTATGCTAAGTACATAATACCTCTGATCAATTTGTTCACTTTAGTTCATCTAATTATTCATACTTTGTTTTTCTCAGTAATGCTCTTTCCTCTATCACTCAATGATGTTTGCAGAAAATGCTCGGTTTTGTCTTTAACCAGTTTGATCAGTCATGCATAAACTCTGCATGTGTGCATAATAGCATCATGTCATTCAAAATGAATCTCTTGTATCTTATATAGACATCATAGCTCATTTAATTTTCATCCTTTATATTTTTCCGCTTAATTTCCATCATTGATTTTGCCACTTAAACCATCCTCAACAGTTGTGTTAAAAACACATTTCAATCTTTGTCATCTGATCTTCCTTGAATTTTCATAACCATTTGATCAACATAACAAACCTTATCATATACCTTGAAATCATCAATTTCCAGATCAGCATTCTAGTCGACCTCAGTTTGAATAAATTTCTTGGTCAATACAGTGATGTGTTGACGATCCCTAGCTCATTTATTATTGTGCTCGGTATACACTATTTTTTACTTGGTGTTCACTGCCTCTCGGTGTATACAAAACTCTTTATTTATCGACCACATAAACTTTGTTTGTTTTAGATCTTAAATCCATAATAGATGTCTGTCACCATAATGATACTCAAATATGTTGACATCAATGACAATACATTAACTGATAATGTTTATCATCATATCTGTAACTCGATTGATTATCAACAAATGACTTCAAACATACAATCAGTTGTAGTTCATCAATCTCTCCCTTTGGCATTGATGGAAAAACAATATGAAATATGCAGTATAAAAATGCCATAAAAATACCAAACTTATGTTATACAACTACAACAATTATGTATCTCTCCCTAGCTTGAGTATATAAACTTTTTCAGCATTAAAAACTCACCATCCAGACTCTCCCTATAGATTTGACTCTTCTATTCTTGAATCTCTTTGTAGATAGATATTTCTCTCCCTTTCTCTTTTCTCCTTGTGATGGATAGATTTTTCATTGAATCTTCTCTCCCTTTGACAAAAATGGCAAAAATAAATATGCAATACTTCAGTATCCATAATAAATATCTCTGGTGTTTGGTGCAATAGAATAAGTACCTTGTAGTGTACTGATATGTCTGTGTCAGACCAGTTCAGTTTTACATCAACATGATTGACATTCTGATTTCATGTAGGTTGATGCAACCTCCTAGTCAGCTTAGTGACCAATAGACAAGGGACAAACCCCTAGTTTACCTCTCAAGTAATAAAATGTATCCTTCGGTAAGGGTTTAGTGAACATGTCTACAAGTTGTTCTTTTGATTGTACATATTCCAGCATAACTTGTTTATCTTGTACTTGTTCCCTCAAGTAGTGATATTTGATAGATATATTCTTTGTTTTTGCATGCATCATAGGTTTCTTTGAAATATTTAAATTGCACTTGTATTATCATAGTAAATTATCACTGGGTCAGTGATCTCTTCATTCATACCTTTCAAAAGTTGTTTTATCCATGCTATGTTCGAACAATTTGTAGCAGTAGCAACATATTCTTCTTTTGCAGTTGATTGAGATATGCATCCTTGCTTCTTACTTATCCAAGTAACTAATCTTTCTCCTATAAATATTGCTCCACTATTAGTGCTCTTTCTATCACCAATGTTCCTAGCCCAATCATCATTAGTGTAAACTTTCAGTTTGAACTTTCCTTCCCTTTTGTACCATAGTCCATAATCTTCAGTGTTCTTCAGATATTGAAAAATTATTTATACAACAGTAATATGTGATTCTCTGGGATTAGCAGAAGATATTGCAACAATTCCAACTGCGTGTGCTATGTTTGGTCTTGTGTGAACAACATACATCAAATTTCCAATCATATATCTATACAAAGTTTGATTTACCTCAGGTGTCTTATCTTCTTTTCTCAATTTGCATCTTGTCAACATAGGTGTTTCGACTAGTTTTGATTCTTCCCTTCTGAATGTCTCCAGCACTTCCTTGATGTATTTGGACTGAGTAATGTAGACACCTATAGCCTGTTGTAAAATTTGCAAGCCAAGAAAAATTTGATCTCTTCAAACATTGAAATTTCAAATTCTTTCCTCATTTCATCAGCAAATGATGTGCATAGATTATCATTTCCTCCAAATATAATATCATCAACAAAAATTTCAGCAATAAGGTGTTGGAATTATATTGTGAATGTAGTACTGAGAGGGGAGGGGTGAATCAGTACCTCTAAAACTTTTCTTGGTTAGCCCATTAACCCTTAGTCATTAGTTTGTAAATTATCTTATCTAACTATTCATCTTTCTTTATGCATATGCAATCATAACATAAGTTCTTTAATATGTAACCATACAAGAAACATTCATGAAAATAGATAACACATAACACAAGATATGGTAACATAGGAAACTCCTGTTAGGAAGTAAAAACTACGGTGGGGATTGTTACCCACAAGACTTCACTATCTGCAGATAAGAAGGGGACGATAAAGGCTTACAATTGGTCACTTCTGATGACCTGCCATGTTAGGAGTATTATAGCGGAGACCTGTTAAGATCTACTTCATTTGAAGCTTTAGCAACACTATTAAGTGTGTACTCTATTAAGATATTTGTAAAGAACTGTTAAGTCCACCTTCTACAAAAGGATTTTAGATGTGATGCACTTTTTAGAATGCAACTACATAAGTCTTTGATCTGATGATGTATGCAATCTCTAATTGCTGATAACAGATCCAATGAGCCTTCCTATGTATGAGTAATCATCTTTTCATGATTGAATAATACCTTTCTCTACACGTCGGTAGCCTCTGTGTGTTCTTGATAACTAGATATAATCTTTTTCTGAACTTTGCATGAATTATGCCTTCTGCTCCTTAGATGCTCTTTGTGGCTATCAACAACAATGAATCCATCATTCACAATTGATTGAACATCTATTTATACTAGATTTTAGCTCTATTCTTGATTCACGCTTCACAAGTTAACTCTAGATCCAGGGTTTACAACTTGACCTTGATCTTTACTTAGATAGGTTTTAGATCTGTTAGGATGCTTTAAAACATTTACATTATGCTTTCTTGGCCCTCAAGTAATGATTTAAAACAAATTAAAACTCTATAAATAGAATTACAATGCTTTATCTGACGTGTAAAAGTCAGATCCACTATTTGCGGGTTCTATAACTGACTGTCGGTTCTGATGGTCGGGTTGCTCTATCAGTTTGTCAATTTTCTTCTTCGTTGGTGTTCCTTTCTTGAACTATTCATCGGGTATGCCTTTTCTTCTTTGCCGACTTTGTTCTCAAAACTATATCATCGGTGATGATCTTTGTGTTATGTCATTGACCCGTCGGTGATGTCCTATTTACTTTGTCAGTACAAAACTTATCAATGTTCATCAGGAAATTCCATACTTATCACTTTTACCTCTTCGGTTATCCTCTCTTATATGTGTCAGTTAGCTACATACTCTGTTCATTGGGTAGCTATACCGATGGTCTCTATCAATGTTTTTCACTAAGTGTACTAATGGCAAAACTCAATGTCATCAATCTCCCCCTTTGACATTAGTATCAAAAACATGATATGTGCAACATACTGAATGTATTAGTATGTACACCTGTGTATACTTCTTCCTTAGTCATTTGAATGACTCCCCCTATGTATATGTTAGTAAGTGTAAGTATATGTATATTTCCTTATGTACTTTTTTTCCCTTTTTTTTTATATATTGTACATAACTATCTTTACATATCTATTCCTTTTGTACATACAATATACATACATTTCTATTCCTCCTTTTTTGATAATAAAAGGCAAAGGTACTTAGATCTTGTCAAAAAGGTGGGAATGTGAGGAATTGATCTCCTCCATCATCTTTTCCCATTTATCCTTCAGCATTTCTAGAGCCATGTGCTCAAGTGATATCCTTACATGTATATCATAGATTTTGTCTACTACAGACATATCTAGGGTTGCAATTAAGTTTCTTGCTTTAGAAATATGCTGCTATAGAATAGTAATATTAGGCAAGATGTGTGCCTGTAGTTTGGTAATCTCACCTCTTAATTTTGTTTCAGCATCCCATATTTCTTGCCTTAGCCTGTTAGCCTCAATGACCTTGTCATGATGAACCTTGCTACTATCTACTTTTGAGGTTAGGATTTGTGCACTAGTTGTGACATTAGAATCTATTTCTGCTAACTTGTAACTATTTTCTTTTGTAAACTTTTCAAGTGTGCACATCTTTTGAACTAAGGTAATTTCCTCAGCAATCATTGGCTCTAATTGATCGGTTAGTTTAGAGAGCTTTACCTTGTTCACTGCCACTTCTTGGCTGATCTTGTCAATTAACTTTTATTGATACTTTTTATCTACTTGTTCTTCTATTGCTTGTTCTGCATCTACATTCTGGTTTGTGATGGCGTCGGTAAGAATAGCTATTTGCTCCTTAAATGTAGCATTTTGTTCAAGTTTCACCTCAGGAACAAGTTGTTGTAGAATGTCTCTTGCCTTGTCAAGTTCCATTGTTTCCCTGTGTTCCTATATCATTTTCTTCTAAATGGCTTTTCTTTGACATAGCACTCCAAATTCTTGAATTTTATCTGTATCCAAAGTAGTAATATCCCAGTTTGGGACTTCTATTACTTCATCCATTGTGACAGCCAAGATATTCTTCAATGCTTTCCTCTTCTTCTTCTTTGGCTGGGTGGCAGATTGATGTACTACCATTTGTAAATGTTGAGATTGGGTTGACATGGTAGGTGAGGGTCGAGAAGATGAAGTGTCCTATTGTTTCTGTTCTAAGCCCACCGGCTATTTTTGTGAAGACGTCTCCTGATTGGCCTTAGGTGTATCAACAGATATATCTTATTTTTGTTTTGAGCTTTCATCCTACTTGACTTCTTCACTCTTATCTTTTTCTTCATCCTTTCTTAATGTATCCTATATTTTGTTATATGCTTCTTTGTTCTTTTCATTAGACACTTTTTGCAGAGTGTTGGTTGCATCTTTCAGTTTTGTATATGTATCATGTTGAGTATTGGATGCATCTTTGTTTTCATCATTACCCATGTCCTTGGGTATATCATCAGCTTTCTTAGATGATTTACCTTGACTTGATTCAATATCAATAGCATTGATTAATATATTCATGTTTTTTAGTGTATTGACTGTTGCAGTGTCAATAGTTGAATCTTGTCCATCGGTATTGCCCTATGCAATATTTATATCTTCATCATTTTTCACTTCTGTTGCAGGTTATTTTCCTGTAGTGTCATTGACAATGTTGTCTAACCATGATTCATCATTTATATCATTAGCTAAATTACCTTTTATTGTCAAGTCATCCTTGGTAACTTCTTCATCTTTACTCAAGTCAATGTGAATTGGACTTGGTAGATTTTGACTTTGTTCACTTTGAGTGTGGTCAAGAGTAGTGTCTGGCCATACTTTATCTACAATATCAGTATCTTTGGGGCCTTTTGGTTCACTCTCTTCTTTATCCATTTCAATAGATGAGTCATCTTGTATATCTTTGATGGTGATTGGTTCGTTCTCCAGGTTAGCTTCCTTAGTGGGCTTTTTGAGTATCTTGCACCACTTCTTAATGCTATTATGATCAAGATCAATTAGCTCTCCCTTGAGAAATTCATATGCTCTCATTTTTGGTGAGAACTTTTTTTCATACCTCTCCATCATCTCAGCAATTTCTTCCTTTGTTGAATTAGGAGGCATAAGAGTAACAAGTACTCTTTCTCTTATCTCCTTTTCCTAATGTAGTGCAAATGTCCATATAGCTGATAATATCTCTGAAAATTCTTTGGGAACATCATATTCTAAGAATTGTAGTGGAACATAGTGATGTTTGCACATTTTAACAATTATTGCTTCTTCAATCTTATTTTGATCCTCTGTACTGAATTTTAACCATTTCCTTATGTTAGGATTAGAAATAGATTGGGATTCTGAGATGTTGTTGCATATTTTCTCAATTATTGTTGGAACCAAAGGTTCTTTTTCCTTTGTATTTCTACATCAGCTTCATCCATAGATGAGTCTTGTAGATCCTCTCTAGTTCTAGTCATCTTCCTCCTCTTGGTCTATACTTTTGGAGGGGATGGTTTTCTCTTGTATATCCTCACTTTTCCTTTTGGTAATGGTGAAGGAGTTGACTCTTTTGCAGTCTGGCTTCTTGTTCTTGAAGTGGCTGTTGTTCTTGCTTTCTTGGGTGTAGGAGGAGGTGAAGAATATGACTGTGTACCTTCTGAGTTATTCTCTTCCTCTTCTTCACCGATAGGTGACTGTCCTTCAGTTAGTTCCTCCTTACCCTTTGTTTCCTCTTCACCTTCCTTTTCTTCTTCACCTTCAGAAGATACATTCAATTTCTTTTTCAATTTCTTCACCATTCTACTTGACTATTTTATAGCTTTCTTGACAACAAGATTTTTTTTAATATTTTTTTTGGCCTCTTCATAGGTGCCAAATCTTGCTTGTTTGTTTTCCACTAGTTCATTCAATAGTGCCTCAATGCACTCATTGACTTATCCTATTTTGATTTCATATTCTAACTTTGAAAGCCATGACTTCCTAGGTACTACTTCTTGGATATACATGAAATCAGTATCTACCATGAAACATATATTCTCTTTGTGTTCCTCTATCAAATTTTTAGGAATCCTTGTTCTAGTTTGCAAAATTTCCTTAATGATTTTGAAATACTCATGCATTACATTAGCAAAATCTATTCCTAGTGATTCTATGAATTCACCTATCTGAATGGTTATAGGTCTTCTTGTGTCCCATACAACTTTTCCTATTGAAGGAAAGTATTCTTCAAAGTAAAAGAATATGCACATTATGAGGGAACCAAACTTACAAGTGTTTGTCCTTGAAGATCTTATAGTGCACATGTTATCCTCTAGTTGATGTAACAGGATCTCTACAAGATCCATCTTCTTTCCTTGTTTGATGATTTTGTATGTTGTCCTCATAGCAGTGCCTGATATGTTATTCATTTTTCTTGCCTAGAAGATTTTATATCCTATCACACATGCACCAAACTTGAGTTCTACGTCGGTGATAGTGTTGACCTTGAGCTCTTTTGTCTGATTTAGCACCAGTCAATTTTTCCACTTCCTTCAGGGATGGGTGCTTGTGAGCTTGTGGTTTATTGGTCGTAGGATAACCAATAAATGAATGAATAACATCCTTTGTTATTGGTTTTGGCTTATTAAGCCATAGATTCTTGTTGTGCATTCTGCTGAGAACAATCTTTATCCATTCTATTTTAAAAAGTTTGGGAAAATTTAGTGCATTTGTGAGTCCTTTCACTTCCAGATGCTTGTGCTCCTCTTTGAGTTTTCCAGCTTCATCACATAGTGCTCTGTAGGCATTATCTAGGTCTAGATCTCCTATTTCTGAGATCTTGCAGTGTATATAGGACCTTACATCCTCTACCAGCAAAACCCTAGGTGGGCTTCTAGAGAATGCTCCGGAATCATCAGGTTGTGATGTTATTTCTGGGTGCATCTTGTATTTAGGTTCAATACAAGAGCCTCTCCTGACAAGTTTGAACATTTTATTCTTCTTTTCCTTAATCTTTTCAACTCTAGAAGTTGATGCCATTGTGTTGCAGAAATTTAGGGTTTTTCATAAATCAAAAAGTGCGGTCGGTGAATGTGGTTACTTACTGAATCTCTGTGATTTCCTGTGAATCCTCTGAGAAGTGTTGAGTCTTTTCTGAGGTATCTCTTCAATTTTCTCCTTAATCACTCTGCTTGGCTCTCCTGGTTTCTCAAAAATCATGGGTGTGAAAATGAGTTCACCCGTCGAGCTTTTATAACTTTTGTGCCCTAAGTTGTCATTAATGCTCACCAACTCGTCAGTATACAAAGATTGAGTTCATCGGTAGAGGCATTCATAATATCTTCAGTGTCTATGCAAAGCATCGGGGTTGCTAGTAACTTTGGTGACTTCACTGATGATGGTCAGTAAAGTGGCAAAGATAGCTTTTGTTGCCTCAAGGTTCATCGATGTCCGTCGGTTTACACTTAGCAACTTGGCATTTGTGTAATGACCGATACATTCTAGTAAGTAGTGCTAAATTTTTTGTGTGTGTTCACCGATGCAGATTTGTACCCAATAAATGATGGTTTATTTTCAACAATATTTTACAAGTGACAATATGTTGCATCTTTAATAATGCTAATTTGTCTATATGATCAATATGTAATGGAACCGATGCATATATATAAATTTTCACAATGCAGTTCCATACTTACTTGTGCATTTTAGTTGGATGTAGTGATGCCACCAGATCCATTGGATAGGGTTTCATCATTTGTATTGCTTGTTCCAGCACCTTTAGTGTTTATGGATTTTACCCACATCTTGTTTCTTATTCTCTTGATGTCATCAATGGTATTTCCATTAGGATGAGTACTTGTATCCATCAGTCGAGTACTTGTATCCGTCAGTCAGTCTTCGCAATATTTTATCACATGTCAAACCTTATGAAAATGCAAACATGCCATACCTAGATTGGTCCAACCTCTTGAACTTCTGGTCCACTTTCTCATATAGTTGGCAGAAATATGACCATACCTTCCACATGCTGTGCAGTTTACCCATGTGTTATAGTCCCAAACATATGAGTTACCTACTATTGTTGGTTTCTAACCATTATCAGTTTCTTTTGGTGTCCACGCCTTGTTGTTCTTTTTCTAGCACTCCTCATGTGTATGCCCATTCATCTTGCAGGTAGGACAGTACTTGTCCATGTAGGTTTTCCTTTTTGGATTTGTCACTTTGGATCTGCATTCATGTGCCTTGTGCCATTTCTTTTGACATTTATAACAATTACCAATGAAAGTAGATTATGCTTGAGGAATACCTTTCATTTTGCTTCTGCAAATGTTTGAGGTGTGGTCAGGTTTTCCACAGTGATTGCATGATAGCTTCTTGGATCTTGGGGTTGTGAAAGCATTCCTTTGATCTGGTTGATTAGAAGATTCAAAATTCTCATTGTACCCTAATCCTGTGTAGTTGTTGACTCTTCTCTGTCCATCGAGAAAATCATCCATCCTTTTGTTTCTATCTTCAGATTTCTTGATCAATTCTTTGTGTTGATTCTGGACTTTGATTTCATGCTTTAATTTTTCATTCTCTTCTCTTAGCTCACCAATAGAATGTATTCTTTCAATGAGTTTTGTATTTAGTCTGTTTGCCTCTTGACTCATAAGAATAATATGATTGCTAATCTCATGGTGATGCTCAGTAAGTCTTTGAATCTCTGATTCTTTTTCTTGCAGCTTCTCTGTTATTTTCCTCCTATCATCAATGGCTAGTGTTCTTTCATTTTTAGCTTTTCTTGCATCATTCATGACATCAATCATTTTCACCAGTTGAGTCTCTTAACCAATTTGCAGCATTCTCCATTGCTCGGTCAGATAATGATTGACCTCATGTAGACTTATGATCTTTTCATCTAATTGGTTTGATGCTTTACTTGATGTTGATTCTGCTGAATCAAAGTAATCTTGTATTTCTAATTCTTTGTAGTCCTTCTCATTCAGCCTAGTTTCCATAATCTTTCTTTCATCAAGAAGTTATCTCAAGTTGATTCTCGCCTCTTTATACTGTGTTGGTTAACAGTTTGTCCTTCCTTAAGATTTATAATCTCTGACTCTTCAATACACCCAAGGTGAAAGAACAAAAGGATGTTTACCAACAAATGGGTCAGTGTATGTCATCTATCACTGCCCTCTAAATTGACAGGTATAGCTCCCTGATTGTGTTTGATATGCAATGAATGTGTCTTTTTATTGATCATCAGGTTATCTCTTAGAAGTTTTAACCAAATTGCTTGTAGACACAAACAATTCGGGCAAGGATAATGTTTAATCTAT
>MU228142.1:1714504-1783840 GCA_018584345.1 Thuja plicata | reverse complement strand
TATCCTACCACAGACACGTGAGCATTCCTTATCATAGCCTTAACACAAGCTCAATCTCATGAGGTTGTAGTGGACCCAATTGATCTAGATTGACCAATAACAACTTCCACTTTCTACATTGAAAAAGGACCATATTTCTCTCTTCAAGGGTGGTTTATTCATTACTACCATGTCATGTTGTATTTAGTTGTATGTAGCTCTAACTGTTTATTGTCTACTATGCAATTGTTACCTTATTCATTTTTTTATCATAAGTTTTGTCAAATTCATAAGTAGCCATGTCTAGTCGGTAAAGGAAATGGATAGTACTACTGAGTATGAGAAGTCAGTCGGTAATGTAAGCGAAGGGAGGATCAGTTGGTAAAGCAATTAGAATCAAGCACCGAGAAAAAACAGTCACCGAGTGGAAATGTTATTCGATCATATTTCTCGAGTACTAAATTCAAAAACTTACACCGAGCACCGAGAGTAGTTAGTTACCGAGCAGTTGATGCATTTACTTACTGAGTAATGCAGGCAAGGCAACCGAGCAAGCAAGCTGAGTCAAATCTTGATAAGAACACATTTAATGAATTGACAGACAATGTTAGAAGAATCTATGATCACTAAAGTTAGTTGGTTATATAATCTATGAACCGGAATACTCAAGAACAAGATGCAAGGTAGAGATTAAGCGGCAAAACAGATGTTGTGAGTTCCAAGAAGGGAACAATTTCCAAGGTAACAGTCAGGCGGTTTACCGAGCGGCAAAAAATCATAAGGATGATCGAACGACTGAGATTGACCTATGGAAAACCTAATCAAGGAGATTAAGAGGCAAAAACAGAGGATATTTAAGAATTGAAGAATCCTTATGAGAATATAGAAAACCAGAAAATAGAAAGTAGAAAAAGAAAAAGAGGAGTGATGAATGTTGTTACTGTTATTAGGGAATAGCAGAGTATTTTGAGGCAGCACTGAGTACAAAATTTGCAGAAGGGAGGTTAGATAATCATATCACCGAGAAAATTTAGAGGTAAAGAATTTAGAGCATAAAGAGTCTGATCAAGCATAATAGATTGATGCATTATTTCAAACAAGTTCAAAGCATTGTTGAATACATTGTTTTTGTTATTTTGTAAATCCCACCACTAGGTAGATCCTTACAGATCTTATTTTGTAAATCCTCTTACAAGGTACTATTCTTAGAGAAGAATTTGTGAAATCCTTTAACAAGGTAGACTGCATAAGTCTTTATACTCTTAACAGGGTAAGCTATCAGAAGTAGCTAAACATTGTAGCTCTAACCGAGCAACCTTTTTACTGTAGTAGTGAAGGATTGTGGGTGTCATCCCCACCGTAGTTTTTTCCTCTAACCAAGGATTTTTGTGTGACCAAAAATCATGGTGTTATGGGTCTATTTATTATGTGTGTACTTGAAGTGATTTACATGTTTTAAATTGATTTTCATTTATAGTTTTCATTTGGTAAAGCATGCAGAAGTGAGACAGTCCTATAGTAGAAAAGTTTTAAGTGAACTGATTCACCCCTCCCCTCTCAATTCATAATCTTGTATGAAATTTCCAACAATTGGTATCAGAGCTTTGGTCTCTTGATTTAATGGTTTGACCACCTAAGAGTAAAAGATCTTAGTCAAGGAAAGTTATAGGCAAGCTAAGAGGATTGACAGTCTTGAGTATGAGCTGGAAAGTGCACAAGAATTGATTACAGAGTTAAGAAGGAAATTGGAGAAATCACTGAAAATGAGAAGAAAAATATATGATGAACTAAATATTACTCAAGAATAGGTTGACACACTTGAAACAGCTTCAGAAGGTAGTCTGAATGATGAAAATGAGACAGCCATCAGAGAACTAATGGAAAAGAATGACTCACTTACCGAACAGCTAGATTTAATGAAGATCTTGAATCAAACAACATGGGGATGACCGAGTTGATAGAAGGTAAAAGAAGTACTGAAGATGGAAAAAGGATGATTGAAAATGACAAAAGATAGGCTGAAGTATGGTTAGCAAAAAAATACAATGAGATCATAAGAATGACACAGCAACATCATAACATGACTGATCAACTTGTGAATGCCAATATAGAGATTGCTAGAAAGGAATTTGAAAATCAATCATTGAAATCAAAAATAGAAAGGTTGAACACTAAACTGACAAATGAAAAGAACATCAATGAAGTACTTAAGAAAAAGGAAGAAGCCTCTCAAGCTTTGGACAAACAACTCAAAAGTCAAAAGCAACCGAGTGACAAAATAGGTATTAGATTCAATGAAACTAACACTACCGAGCAAGGAGAATCATCTAATTCATCAAAAGATAAAAGTACTATAGCACCACCAAGACAAAGGAAGAAACCTCATTGCAACTATTGTGGAAAGCCCGGTCATACA
This sequence comes from Thuja plicata, assembly GCA_018584345.1. Classification (NCBI taxonomy): domain Eukaryota; kingdom Viridiplantae; phylum Streptophyta; class Pinopsida; order Cupressales; family Cupressaceae; genus Thuja; species Thuja plicata. Next base: position 1,781,445 of record MU228142.1, on the reverse strand, counting down.
ACAAATGTTTGTAGGAGCAGAAAGGGTAATGTACCTAGTAAACCTAAATTTGATGGATATTGTTTTAGATGCAATAAGCATGGTCATAAAGCTTTTGAGTGTAGATCAAGGATCCCTAAAAAGTCAAGGAAAGATAAATTTGATGGTTTCTGCAACACTTGCAACAAGTATGGACACAAAGCTGAAGAATGCAGATCAAAGACAAGGAATAGCAAGTCGACATCGAACCAAGAAAGATCACAATCCAATCGAACAGAAGCATCAGTACCATGGGACTGAAATACCAACATCTCCTGTGCATCATGTGGAAGGTATGGACACATTGCTGCAAATTTATTATTAATTTTTGGAAGGAACAACAGGAAATCATGGAGAAGTTCTGGTATGGCATGTTTTCACTGTCACAAAATAGGACACCTAGCTAAAGATTGCAGGTACCGAGTCAATATATCAAACAAGAAAGAAAGTAATGAAAACAAGACACCTATTTTTGATGAGATAAGGGAACAAATGAACAAAACTTGGAAAAGAAAAGAGAAAGATGATGGAACCTCACTCAGAAATATTGAAAGCACCTCATCTACCAAGATGCGTGCACCGAGCTGCACTTAGTCAGTAAAAGGTATGTATGAACTGCTCACCAAATTCAAATATTTAATCAGTTCCTAAATTAAGAGAGCAGAGATCCATATTAGCATGCTTAGATGCATTTGGATATTTTACGAAAGTTTTTTTGTGATTCACATGCAAGTTAGAGTATTTAGTTAGTCAATAAAATTTTAATTTCATGAAGTCGGTGAATGAATTTATGACAACCTAACTTATTTGTTGGAAACCCTAATTGAGAAAAAGATATAAATATGAAGTTTTGCAAGTCATTTTGCACCTTACACATTTGAGTTATCAAGAGCAAGTTGCAGAGCGATTGAGTCTTCGTACATTCAAGTGATCTCTGAGGTAAATTCTGAAATGAGCTAAATCATCTACAGTTGTATTCATCATTGTTTGCCTTCAACCGAGTTATGCTTTCAAAGAGAAAAGGATTATTTCCATCACTATTCCTAATCTAATGGCACCAAAGAAGAAAGTACCAGTCATGGCAAAGAATGTTGATCCCATAAACCCTAAACACAAGATGCCACCCACCAAAGCTGCAGAAATTGATATGACAGGAGCATTGTCTTCCATTCCACCTAGGGTTATATTGATATATTATGTTCGATCCTTCATCCACTGCAAAATTGAAGATATTTGTGTAAATGAGCTGGACACTTCGTTCAACAAACTATGTGACAATGGAAAGTTGACAAAGAGAATAATGGAGCAAATATTGAATCACATAGTAGAAGACAAGGTAACTCTTTCTGAACTATGTACAGCTATAGAGTAGACTCTAACTACAATTCTTTCATTATTTCAAAAGCTTTGTCAAATTTCAAAATTTACTAAGGACATAAGGAATAAAGAACAGTCGGTAGAGACTGAGTTAACCGAACTCCTAAAGGATGTATCTATTGAACCCGGTTCAATCCAATTATATTATCAAAAGATCAAGCATCTCATGGGACACCAACATGAACTCAGGCAAGAGGAACATAAAATCTGGATAGAGTTGTTGGAATTGCAAGCCATTTTGATTCCACATATTGAGGCTATGCAAAAACATTTGAAGAAAGGCAAGGACTTAGTCACAATGCCCAAGATGAGTTCACTTGACACAATCACAGGTCTAGTAGCGGACATAAATGAGCATATTATAGTTATGCAGACATTGAAGGAGACATGGGAGTCAGCACTGTCTGATCTCCAAAAGAAATATAAGTACATTTTTGAAAAGTAATTGTTATTTTGGCACTTTTGTCAAAAAAGGGGGATAATATGTATTGGGATAATATATTAAAGGGTGATAGGATGATAATGTATGGAATACAATTTTTGAAGTGTATATAGCACATAGGGACTATCAACCCAGGGGGAGTTATAAGTTTTGATTGATGACTTTGAAGTTTTTGTCAAAATACCAAACTAATGACAAAGGGGGAGATTGTTACCTTATTCATTTTATTATCATAAGTTTTGTCAAAGTCATAAGTAGCCAAGTCTAGTCAGTAAAGGAAATGGACAGTACTACCGAGTATGAGAAGTCATTTGGTAATGTAAGTGAAGGGAGGAGCAGTTGGTAAAGAAAGTAGAATCAAGCAGCGAGCAAAAATAGTCACCGAGTGGAAATGTTATTTGGTCATAGTTACCGAGTACCAAGTTTGAAAACTTACACTGAGCACTAAGAGTAGTCAGTTACCGAGTAGCTGATGCATTTACTTACCGAGTAATGCAGGCAAGGCAACCGAGCAAGTAAACTGAGTCAAATCTTGATAAGAAAACATTTAATGAATTGACAGATGATGTCAGAAGAATCTATGATCACTAAAGTTAGTTGGTTACAGAATCTATGAACTAGAATAATCAAGAACAAGATGCAAGGCAGAGATTAAGTGGAAAAATAGATGTTGTGAGTTCCAAGAAGGGAACAATTTCCAAGGTAACAGTCAGGTAGTTTACCGAGTGGCAACAAATCATAAGGATGATCGAACGACTGAGATTGACCTGTGGAAAACCTAATCAAGGAGATTAAGAGGCAAAAATAGAGGATATTTAAGAAGTGAAGAATCCTTATGAGAATATAGAAAACAGAAAATAGAAAGTAGAAAAAGAAAAAGAGGAGTGATGAATGTTGTTACTGTTATTAGGGAATAGCAGAGTATTTTGAGGCAGCACCAAGTACACAATTTGTAGAAGGGAGGTTAGATGATCACATCACCGAGTAGATTCAAAGGTAAATAATTTAGAGCATAAAGAGTCTGATCAAGCATAACAAATTGATGCATTATTTTAGACAAGTTCAAAGCATTGTTGAATACATTGTTTTTGTTATTTTGTAAATCCCACCACTGGGTAGATCCTTACAGATCTTATTTTTTAAATCCTCTTACAAGGTACTATTCTCAGAGAATAATTTGTGAAATCCTTTAACAAGGTATACTACATAAGTCTTTATACTCTTAACAGGGTAAGCTATCAGAAGTAGCTAAAGATTGTAGCTCTAACCAAGCAACCTTTTTACTGCAGTAGTGAAGGATTGCGGGTGTCATCCCCACTGCAATTTTTTCCTCTAACCAAGGATTTCTGCATGACCAAAAATCATGGTGTTATGGGTCTATTTGTTATGTGTGTACTTGAAGTGATTTACATGTTTTAAATTGCTTTTCATTTATAGTTTAAATTTGGTAAAGCATGCAGAAGTGAGACAGTTCTATAGTAGAAAATTTTTAAGTGAACTGATTCACCCCTCCCCTCTCAGTTCATAATCTTGTATGACATTTCCAACAACAATCTTTAGCATATGTATCAGGTGACTCGTGTGACTTATATAAATCTTTAGAGAGAAATGCCATTGATACCCTTTGGATAAAGAGGATTGATACCACTTCTACCATCCTTTAAAAGACTGGTTTTAAAGTTAAACTTGAACTATGATGTCTCTGCGAGTTACGTAGGCAAGGCCATCTATGATGAGCCCCCGAGGCATTAGGTCTGGCCCTTAGGTCTTGTACTTTTGAGTTCTTCCTTAATATTGTCACCCCTTACCAGTATTTTACATATTTTGCATCTCTTTACGAAACTAGTTTTAAATACCTTATGATTGATTTAGCTAAGTTATTGATGTAGCTTATCTTACGATCTTGTATATAATAAACTATGAATTTTATATCATGCATCTAGTTGTGTAGCCGTATATACAGGTGCAGGAAATAGAGAGGCAAGGATAATATGATACACAGGCAAGAAAGATAAATTCAGGTATGCAGTTGCAAGTCATGTTGGTTATTTGGACATCGTAATAAGCTTTATTGTTTTAAGTAGATATATTATCATTTTAGATTCCAGTTAAATGATATAACAAATAGGTTGACACTATGTATTAATGTAGTATGTCATTGTTTAGAAAGAAAAAAAATATGCAAATTAGATATGTTTAGAGTTGTATAAATAGTTTGTTTAATGTCCAATCTAGTGTTATGAATTTTGGGCATTACATACAACTCTCCCATTTATTTTTCAAAAGTTATAATACTTCATACGGTAGAATTTTTTCAGCACTCATGTGTTATGGAATTTAATGAACATGTACATATCATAAGAACAGTTTTAATGAACATGTGCATATCATAAGTAAGTACATATCCTACTTGTACTTATCAAATAGTCACAGTCTTCTAGTTTTTGGATGAACTAATTTGGTAATACCAATTGTTTTATATTTATTTTGCCAACTGCTAATGAAATTATCCCAAATAAAGCACATGAAATCATGGTTCCAAAATAAGTAAAACCATAATTACTGAAAATAGTGACACTAGGACACTAAACTCTTAAAAAATCTAAAGCGACAATAAAAAAATGCATGCGATGTCATGTCGACGGCTTGATGTCGCATGTATAGCAAATTCATCGCACGTCTATTGTATGACAGATAAAATGTAATGACAGCATGATAAACATGATATTTGGCTCATTTTGTGACACCTAGACATCGCTTTTTGCAGAAGTGCAACGAATTTGCTATACATGTGATGTCAGAATGTTAGACAATTACCGACGGCTCGATGTCGCATGTATAGCAAATTCATCACACGTCTGAAAAAGTGACAGATAACATGCGACACCTACGTGTCGTAATACAGACAGATGAGATGTGACGCATATGTGTCGTAATAGCGATAGATAAGATGCGACGCCTACATTTCGTAATAGTGATAGCTAAAATATGTAATGACAGCATGGTAACCATCATAGCTAGCTCGTATTGCGACAGTTAGTACCATCACAATAATGACAGACAATGTAGTTGTCATTAATTCCAACACCAAAACTACAACACTGGTCTCTGTCGCTAGGCCGACAGGACAGTGTCGGAAAAGTGATGCATAGTCGTCAAAAAGAGGTCTCAAATGTACTAGTGGGTTGATTGTTTTTGCATGTTCAACCTAGATTTGGGAATCAACATCTCTGACTCTCCTTTGGCATCTCTAACTCACTGGTTTGAGATATTTTGTCTCAAAATTCTTTCAATATGAAAGATCCACATTTGCGAAGATGAGTGCCTCTTCTTGGAGACTAGCATCTCTACCTCTCTAGGCTGAGACTTTTTGTCTCAGTCAAATTCCAGTCATTTACCAGTTGCAAATCAGTCTCTATCGCGATCAGCATCTACGATGCCCAAACCAACGTCGTTGTTTGCCTCCAATGTCTACGCCCAGTTGAATTTGTATGTAGTTTTATGAACTAGGTATTGGAATTATGCTTCTTGATTGGATTCCCAAGGGTCCTTGGATGCCTTAAAGACCTCATTTATTGCTATTGGTAGATGTTTGTTTATTTGTTGCTTGTAATCATATTTAGAAAGGAAATGTAATTATATAGTTAATCACTATAGGAACTTTCATTTGGGCTTAAAATGAACACCTATGCTACAAGATTGATTTCTATTTCTCTCCCTTTGTTACTTGTGAATGCTCTCCAACCTAGCCTCTCATGATCCATGGATGAATGCCCAGATCCTTGTAGGGAAATCTTAAGAACATGTATTCTTTGTTTTGAGGGTATGTTGGATTGTCTAAGAACCTTTGGATGAGTTGTTAATTCTTTCACTTGTGTGCGAACACGTAAAGGTTTATTGTGCTATCTTGCATTGGTTTATTTCTTATGTTACTTTTATGATTTGTACATTGTAAATATTGATTCTTCCGTGTTCAAAAAAATTATTGAGTGCATATTTAACCCTATGTTCCAATATTTCCTTGGTGGGGAATTACAATATATTTTCTTTCTGTGAACTCAAGATATTCTAACTTTCTTGTAATAATACCTTGTCTTGGATACTCTGTTATTCCCAAAAAGTATGTCCATGAAGTTAGGGGCCTCGTACCCATACAAATTCATGAACAGAGTCACCCTAATGGTCATATGATATGTTGTATTTTGAAAATACTCACCCAACTATAACCATCTAATGCATTCCTTTTATTTCCCTAATGCATGATTCCACAAGTACCCCTCAACCTACATGTTCACAATTTCCATTTGGGAAATAGTCTGTGAGTGATAACTGGTGTTGGGTGTGAGCTTAGTACCACTCAACCTAAAGATTTCCTACCAAAATTAACTCAAGAACTTATTGTCCCTATCACTCACAATACTCTTTGGCATCCCATAAAGTCTAAAAACCTCCCCGAAGAACAAGTCATCCATGTGTGATGTTGTATAGGTGGCTACAATAGCAAATAAATGTGAAATTTTTTTCAACCTATCAGTCACCACATAGATATAGTCCTTACCCTAAACCTTTGGAAATTATTTAATTAAATCCATTGATATACTCTCCCACTTTTGATCTAGGATAGGTAAGAGATTAAGTAAACAAGATAGGAAGGTATGCTCATTCTTGTTCTCCTGGAAAACTGGGCACTCTCCAACACACTTTTGGACTTAATTCTTAAGTCCCTTCTACATGAACATCTCTTGTATCTTCATGTATGTCTTAAAGAAACCCAAAAACCATCCAATGGATCATCATTAAATATCCTCAAAATTACCTCCTCGAGATGTGAAGAAGGCACTAAGTAGATTATTCCCTTATAGAATATGATATCACCATTCACTATTTACCTATCATCTTGTGTCATTCCATCATTCAAACCTACTACCCATGAATCCAATGCATACTCTTCTACAATCCTCTCTTATCAATCTGTTGATATCTCAAATAATAAAAATACATATGTCATTTCCATGAAAGTACATCTGCTACCATGTTTTTCTTACCTTTGACATATTCAATGTCAAATTCATATGCATGTAACTTGGTGATCCACTTTTTATATATATCATTGAGATCCCTTTTATTGATGAATTATTTTAAACTATTGTGATCTATTAATTACAATTTACCCCCTACCATATATGATATGAAATTGGCTAATGCATGCACGATGGCCAAAATCTACCTATCATAAATAGATTAGATTACCCCTCTCAATTTTATACTCTCATAATCTATACAGTGTTTCTCCTACATCAAAAGTACACCAATACCTTTCCTTGATGCATCACACTATAACTCAAATGGTTTGGTGAATTTGGGTAATTCTAAAACTAAACAGGTTGACATTGCTTATTTGAAGAGTTTGAAACATCTTTGAGCTAATTCAAACCATTAAAAGACTCCTTTCTTCACCAAATATGTATATGGTGCTAATGTTTGTGAGAATCCCTTGACAAACCTCCTATAAAAAATGCATAAACCAATGAACCCCTTAAGTTGAGTGAGACTCATCAGATTTGTCCATTCTATTGTAGCCTTAATATTTTATGGATCTACTCTCACTTCATCTACACTAATAATATGGCCAAGGTATAAAAGATTTTTCAAGCCAAATTTTCATTTTTACTCCTTGGAATTAAGGTACTCACTCTCCAAAATTATCAGGATCTCCTCTAGATGTTGCAAATGATCTTCTCAGAATCTTCTAAAAAACAAAATATCATCAAAGAAGATCAACATAGATTTATGTAATTATTTCCTAAACATCTGATTCATTCAACTCTAGAATGTGGCAAGAGCCTTGTTTATCCTAAATGGCATAACCAAGAACTCAAAGTGATCATAATAACACCTAAAGGGTCTCTTCTTAATATCCTTTTCCATCATCCTGGTTTGATGGTACCCTGACCTTGAATCTATTTTTGAAAAATAATAGCCACCATGTAATTCATCAATCAACTCATCAATATATGGTATGGGGTATCTAATTTTTATTGTTTTCTTATTCAAATCCCTATAGTCGATACCCATTCTCATCATTCAATCTATATTCTTAATCATGACTACTACTGAAGCAAAAGGGATCTTACTTGGCCTAATGTGTCCCATCTCCAACAATTCCTTAATAGCTTTCTAAATTTAATCCTTGTGCTTATTGAGATATTTATAAGGGGTTGTGATTAATTTTTTGGACCCTTCTTCTAACTCTATAACATGACCTATTCCTCCCTCAAGAGGGACTCTATGGGGAATGTATCAAAAACCTTAGTATGCCTAGATATAACCTTTTGTATATCAAGATGATAACTCTTAACCTATCGCTCAAAAACTAAAGGCATAATAATATATTCTCCTATCCACTCTACCTCATCATGTATGAATAAACATTCCATTATTTTATTGAAACCCTTCTAATACCACCATATAACACTCCCATGAGTACTACTTTTCTTCCTTGATGCTCAAACCTCATTTCCAATTTGTTTGGATTAAAAGTAAACTCTACTAAGGATTTCATCCACGGTATACCAATAATAACATCATAGTCACCCATGTCCACCACATATAGGTAACCTGACATCTCACAGTTATCCATAATCATATGAAGATTAGAGATCTTACGAGTACTAAGAAGCTTATTCCCACTAGCTACTATCACCCTAAACCCATCATGTTCTTCTGAGTGTAACTCTCTCTTCTTCACAAAACTCTCATAAATGAAGTTATGAGTAGCTCCCATGTCTATCAAATAGATCACTCACTTTCCTTTTATTACACCCCTCACTTTAAATTTATTTCCTTTTGGATATCATTGAGTTGTGCAATAGTTCTTTCATCACTAAAATCCTCTGACGTATTATATTCATTGCTACTCTGATTTCTGTGACACCAATTCTTCTACTGAAAAGTACTTATTTTCTTAACATTTTTCTTAATATAACACCCATGTGAGGGTTCCCATGATCCTCTATAATTGAATATAATTTCCTCCTTCTGAGGTCATTCAACTACTTCCCGTCCAACCTGTGAGGATCACTCTAGGGCTACTATGATTCATTATGAAATGACCTTTCATCCTTATCTTTATTTGAAGGGAAACTCTTTGATTGAAATTTAATCTTTTATGGTTAAGGATATTCATTTTTTATAACCTCATATAATGTGGTGGGATTAAGGCCCTTTATCCACCCTTTTAATGGATTTCCTATTTCGTTTATGAACAAAACTATGAGCCTTCTTCGTGAGATATCAATCCCTAGAACCAAAAGCCTCTAAAACTCTTCTATATGTATTTAAAATAATCTCCATTGTCTAACCTAAGATATCTCCTCAAAATTAAATTCTAGATCCTTCTTATCGAATCTTTCAATCAGTCTCTCAGTGAACTCCACATAGGAGGTATTCTGATCATGTCCCATAGTGACAATTTGATGATGCCACCACTCATACATTATTTTTTCCAAATGAATCATTTCATTCTTAATAGCTTCCTCCTCTAGCATGGGATAGAGCTTAAAATAAATGTCAACCTTTTTTACGCATACTCTAATTGTGGTCTTCTCAGATCCATCATAGTAAGGTAATGTAAGCTTGCCCATTTTCTTCTACAAGTCATGATGTTGTTTCCCTACCGCCAATGTGAGGAAAATGATTGAGTATAACATCCATATATTCCGTAAAAGTTATCGTTTATATAAAATTGGCAACTCCATTATCTCAATCTTATCAAAACTGATTATGCAACTCTATAATATGAGGCTCATTCTCTAGTTGTACTTGTACCCTAGGTGGAAAGATGGATACAAGCAGTCTCAAGCTTACTATTCTTGTTGGCTAAGTTTCATGTCCAAAATTATCATCAATGGTTCCTCTCCATTTCCTTCATTCTTCCTATTATGTCCACCATTGTGAACTCCATTGTTTTGATCACCATTATTTGCATTAAAATTAATTCTTATCTATTTGGCCAACATTTGAATCATTAATTCCATTCACTAATTTTTTTCCTTGGATCTTTGTTTAGCCTATTATTTACCCTGTACTAAAGAATCCAATAAACTTAAGAATCTCTCCCCATTTTGTTCTCCTCTCTCACCCATATTTCTTATGTTATGTTCACCTATATTACATGTATTCTATTCACTTATGAACATGTTTCCTTCTAAGCCCTCTTGTTCTTTTGGCCCTTTATTTAACAATTCCCTATTTATTCATGTATTATAATGTTAATTCAATGGTTGTAAAACCACAATCAAACTTGTTACTATCCACTCATTTTGTACCCTCCAAAATGGTAGCATACACTACTCTGATACCACTGTAATTTAAGAAGCCTAGTTTTTTTTTTTTTGTAGTGTTTGATTGGTGTCCTTGATATTGATTTTTTTCAATCATAAAAGAAACCATGACATAGATTTAGATAAAAACATATACTAATTGAAGGAAATCAAACAACTTAGAAAATGATATAATAATGTTCTAAAGAATCTCAGGACAAATCTAAAAATGACAATTGCTTCCTTAAACGTAAATTGACCTCAATCTTAATGTGTTTACAAGTAGTTTCAAACATATTAGTTGAGCTACAATGCTAAGAATGAAGCATCTCAGTCTTTACATCAGAAAATATATTTCTTAAACATCAACATCAGATCTTCTATTCTTGTTCAATCAATTACAATCAAATGACATACCAAGTATTGCTGCTCTAGTCAAGACGTTGAGCTCTGAATGAATCAACAACAATAATTCCCCTTCAAAGCCCTTTATGTCTCACCCAAGGAAACTTTCAAACAATGTAAAACACCCTACAAGCATGTACGACACTCCATATCTATCTAAAAACATGTACGACATCTTGTTGATGATCTCAAACTTGTACAACACTGTTATTGAAGACTATAGACCTTACAACACTTGTGTGGTGTTTACATGCTTGTACAACACTCTACCAACCTGGTATGACTCAATACACTCATATGAAAACCCTTAATGGGTTTGGATAGCAAGTAGAGGTTGATTGGAAACAATAACACTTAAAACACAACCTCCAAAAACTCAAATCAACCCCTTTTTTATGAATTTAACTCCTTTAATAATAAATGATTATTAGAATGACGCAATTAGATTTACCTTTATAAAAGCACCAAACTGAACCACCAAATCGTATCTTTCAAAAGTGTAGAGATTGTTTCTTATAAGGGATTTCATCCTCACAAACCCTTGAAGATGAACTCTCCAAAAATTTCATAAGTTTCTTATTCAATTCAACATACTCAAAATGAGCTTTCAAAAGCCTTTTATAATATCCCCATGAGAGCCCATACACTTTTCCAACTAATGTGCCATAAAAAGAGATACATCCTTTTAAAATATATAAGTATCCAAGTATCTCTAATAAAGGAGAAATTTTAATATTTAAATAACTTTCCCTTTAACTTAAGTCCCCATATCAATAAAGTTAAATATTTTAATTTAACTTTATATCTTAACTTTATTGATTAACAAATCAATAATCACAAATAATTATTAAAATATTTAGTCGATATTAACAATTACCATTATATACACCTAAAATTGGTCAAGGACTATTATTAATTAAATGCTTGCTATTTAATTAATTAGATACTAAATTCCTCTACTATATATAATTAAGTTTCTCAATTTAAGTATATAGTTCATGTTATAATTAAAATTCTTTCTAATTTATAAATCACTTCATACCTTTTCCACCTTATCCCTGTTTTCCACCTCACATGCCAAGTCACCATCCACCTTGACATGTGACAAGAATATTAATTTTTGGACAATTAGAAATGGGCATTTATCTTCAAATGTGTAGATATTCCCTCCTCGAACAAACCTATCCACTTCGCAACCACCTTGGACACTTGGCCTATGGAATCTCTCCTCATCAACAACCAAGTTTTGACACTTGTCCATCTAGCCACATGTCCTCTTTCTCTAATATCCTTCCAACCTCCTTTGACAGATGGCCTGAAACATTTGGTGTCATTTCATCTAGGAAAGAATCATTTATCCTCATTTGTGCATCTCAACCATTCAATCCTCCAGGCTGAATCCTGACCATTGGTTGTGCCACCTAGGCTTTTGTCCTGGAAATCCTACAAATACCCCTCATTTTTAGGAAGAAGGATCCCATTTTCATGTTGCATAGAATTCATGCTAGTTTTATATCTTACATTGTGCATCCATATTAGTGTTAATTTAGCTTCGAGTTGCATCTTATTTAGTTTATTTCATAGTATTTTTATCATTGCTTCTAGTCTAATTAGCAACATCTCATCTCCATAGCTTAGTTTAGAATCTTTAATCTTGCATCAGTCATCTTATATCCAACATCATAGCTCTCTTAAGTAGCTTGCACCTTGCATTTTCATATTACATTTGGTAAATCTCGTTCATTGAGTTATCATCTAAATGATCTTTGCTACTGAGAGCAATTTAAAAAGATTGAATAGGTCCTTAATGATAGAGGACTATGAGATGATTTTAGAGACTAACTTGCAGATTTTATGTGTTTTATTTGATTTAGATTAGTCTCTAATGTAAGGTTTCATGGGTGTGTTCAATTTAATTGACTAACCTGATTTATATAAACACATTTGTGACACCCACCATGGGAGCCATGCCCCTATTTGTAATCCTTTTCTTGCAAGTTTTTTCATTTTGCAGGTTTGGGAAATAGGCAGATTAGCACACTGGAAACATAGAACGATGCATAAACCTCCTGAAACGATGCATTGACTATACAGAGTGACGCATAGGATTTTTATTTTAGTGCATTATGTTTTTTTTCTAACGCATTGAGATTTCATTTTAGCACATAGAAATTACAATGTGATGCATAGAATACACAGATTAGCGCATAGGCATTACAGGTTAGCGCACTTGTATTTTATTTTGACGCATGCAATTTATTTCATAGAAAACTGATTTTTTTTATTATGATTTTATCATTTGGTTTTGCAGGAATTTGGAGGTGCTAGAACACACCAAGTTGAAGAAAATCATCCAATGAACCCCCAGCTATCGATCTCGGAAGGCTTTGAACAAGATAATTAATAACTACGTGGGCTTAGAGTGGGCAGCAAAACAAATATTGATTGATAAATAACAAGAATTTTCTGATAGATATGCACCAGTCCTTCAAGGGTATCAAATCAAATATAATTTGTCAATATATTTAAATGCTTATTATTAGATGGATTTTTAGGTTAGAGTTTGGGGATACTAATCTATTTTGCTTCAGCTTATGGTTTTTGAAATGAAGTTGATTATTTCATATTGAATTATTGACAAGTTTTTGTAGGAATAGATAAGACAACATGGCATAATGACACATTTAATTTCTGATTTGACGCATTTAAATTATGTTTTAACACATTTAACTTCATTTTTGATGTATTAACGTTCTATTTTGACACATTACATTATGTTTTGGTGCATTAAACTTTTAGTTCAGTGCATAGTGACTTCAGTATAGCACATTAAACTCATTTTCTATCACATACGTAGCTTTCTTCAGTGCATATGTGCTCTTCTTTAGCACTTGAGATTAAAAATATTTAGAATCTGAATTGTTTCTCTCAGTTTTGCAAGTACTTATATGCAAGTCAAAGATAAAATTTGAAATTACTAATGGTTGTCTGCATAATCTAGTTGGATATTTGTGCTATTTTATTATCTTTTGCATAAAATAGGCACGTAGATTTAATTAAATGGAAAATGAATGCATGCTTGATGTGTTTGAATACTAGGTGACTATGCTCTCCCCTTATTTGGGTGATCAAAAAACCTCATATCATATTTACTTTCAATAGTGCATTACCTTTAGAGGGCCTTCCTCCCGAGAATCCTATAAGGTTGGGTGAGAGGGAATGACCCAAAGTGGGGAACAACTAAAGCCAAGCAATCCATCCCACTATCAAATAGATGCAATCATGATAAGAATTGTGATTGACAAAGTTGTCTAGGAATATCTCTCCTCTAGTACCCTTTTAGGTGTGCAAAATCTTGATTTATCAAGGGTGAGAGACCTCTGTAATGGAGCTTATACCTTGACATTTCAAACGCATGCCTTGACTAAATACTTTTGTGATAGTAACCAAAAACCTTCTATTTTCTTGTGCAAGAGATAGTTACTCTCTTAAGTTGTCCCATGTTTCTTGTAGTTCATGCTAGAGATAGCGATCCTTGGGAAGTGATGACCCAAAGGATTTGAATCTTGGAAGCCTTGTAGAAGTGAGTGTTGTGGATGGGAGCCAATGGTGCCAATCTTCTAGGCTATCCACTTTGAATAAGCAAAGTTCATATTTATCCGTAGTTGGATCCAACAAATATTGTCCTTGCCAACTATAGTAGTCACGAATGTCTTTGCACATAACTAATGATCTATCTACTATGTTTTCTTGTCACAAAACACATGAAAGATATCCAATCATTGAATTGAAAAATTTGAACTCAAAGAAATAAAAAACTATTAAAACTCTCAATAAAATAACATTTTGTCGCATTAACATCTTAGAACAACGCATAAAACCTTTGTTATGTCACATTTAATATTTTTTTTGTATAGACACTTAGTTTCAGCACATATATACCTTGATTTTCAGCATACATAATTCAGATTAGCACATAAACTAATTCTTTTAGCACATTTAATTATGAGAATAGTCCATAAATCTCCTGTTCCAACACATTTTAGTGTCAGACCAACACATAAAGATCTCAGAATATCGCATGCATAGCTTAAGTTATTGCATTGACAACTTGTTCTAGCGCATAGGTAACAGCACATCCTAGACAATGGCTATTTCTCTACCTCTCACAAAATTTTTGAAAATTGATCCAGATACCCATTTTTGAGTTATGATTGTCATAGAGCATGTTCTTGACCAAATAGACCTTCAACTAAAATTAGTCTTTAATCAATTACACCTTCAACTAAAATTAGTCTTTAATCAATTACCTTTTGATCATTAATTCAAACACGGTTTCATATTAGGATATATCACTCCTTATCCGAACTTGGTCTTGTGATTGTGACTAAAACATAGCCATATCAATAGGACACATCCATCTTTTCCTATTCATATTTGTTTAAAAATCCAAAGACTAACCCTTGATCTATTGACTTGATCTATATAACACTTGCATACCTATTTTTAACAAGGTATCAAAGTTTAAAACTTCAAACCAATGTTAAGTTGAATATTCAACGGAATTCCTTTCATGCCTATTTGGACTAAATCCTTATGACTAAAAGAGTAACTAAGTCAAAATGAGAAGGAAATTCAACACCAAAAAGAGAAGAAAATTTCACAAGAAGTAAAGGAAACCCAAATAACACAAGATACAGAAACCATGGATGATACGGAAAATCTTTGGGCTAAGTTTCATGCACAATATAATTTAGTGACGAAGAAATCACTAATGAACAAGTTAGGGAAGCACAACAAGACTTGAGATTCCATAAAATTGTGGAAAAATTCATATAATCAAAAAAGGATAAATATTTCATAATGCTAGCTCAGTTGGAGTCAATCTTCCCCATGATTTTGATGTAGCGCAACTAAAAGCCAAAGAAGATGAAAACAACCCTCTTTCTACACTTACCAAACAAATTCAAGTGCTACAATTGAAAAATACAAGATATGAAAAAGGGGGCATCCACCAAGAATATTTATTAGATGACATGTGTCCCTTTCCATTTGACAAGAGCTTAAACATGGCACCATTTCCAGCCAATGTGGATATCCTGAAATAAGATAAGTACATAGGCATAACTAATCCACAAGAATCATATCAAAGAGTTTTTCACCTTAGGTATAGAATTCATCCATGAAGAGACATATTTGATGAGACTCTTTCATAGGAGCTTGGGAGGACAAGCTATGGAGTGATTATATAAACTCCCACCTAGTATCAAATCCTTTGAGAGTTGGTCCAAAAATTCATCACTCAATATTCTAACAACATAGAACATGAGATTACCATACTAGATATTTGCAACAATAAGAAAAGAATCAGGAGCCCTTTCTTAAATTCTTGCAAAGATGCAGACAACTCTTTTCTAAATACCCATGCAACATGCCTGAGAAAGAAAAGATGGACATTTTCATAAATAGCTTAACCAATGAACTACATATTATAATTCAGCTACAATGTCCTCCATCTTTTGATAAAATGATTGAAAATGGGATCAAGATCAAAGATTCCTTAGTAAGAAAAGGTGAGTTGAAAATATAGAAAGACATAAGAGGCTCTTCTAGCAACACTAACACAAATACAAACAACAACAATGATAAGCCAAAGTCTTGGGAAGGGGATAAACATTTTGTAAATGATGGAGTTATAGATACTAATAATGTGAAACCAAAACAACCATCCTTTAATTTGTCCAACACTAAATCAAACATTAATTCTCAAACAAACAACAACACTCAATCAAGAAAGAAGCCTCAAAGAAATCAAGACAATAATAAACCAAGAATGCCATCATATCCACCTAGACGTAAATTTACACCTTTAGGAGAGCCTCTTAACTTAGCATTGAAAACACTTTTGGAAAACAAATTAATCACACAACCTATAACAAGAGAATTTTTACCAATAATCAAGCCATCATGGTGGAATGATGCACATTATTGTGAACTTCCTAGGAGTAAAGGTCACAAAACTAATGATTGCACGAGGATGAAACATGTTGTCACTTGATTGATAATGCCATCATAACTATTAAAGGACACAAGACCAATGAAGAACACACAACATTTAAAAATCCTTTTATGAGTCATGATAAAGGAGAATCATTGAAAGGTAGCCAAGGAAACAAAGATAATTATGCTCACACATATGACAATACCATTAATAATCTTTCTAAATATGATGAAAGAGTTAACATGGTTGTGATCAAAGATAAATAAGAGAATGAATCTGCTAATGCAATCATGAGAAATCAAGCTAGATTCACTTTGTAGGGGAGGACATCTAAATCACCATCCATTTCTCATCAATACAATAGTGTGGGTCAATTACATAAAACCCCTGCTCAAATATCCATCTTAGAGTTGTTAAAACTTTAACCAAGGCATAAATACATCTTAGAACAAGCTCTATTGGAAACAAATGTACCTAATAATTTGGGTGTTGGTAATTTGCAAGCCATGGTTGGACACTTAAATTCATGCCATTACCTATTATTTTTAGAAGAATATTATATGTCTCTAAACCATCCACATAATCTCCTTCTCCATATCGAAGTCCTAATTCATAAACACAAGTGGGACAAGTATTGATAGATGCAGTGATGGGATTAAATATTTGTACCTTAAATCTAGTTCATGCTATAGGATATTTAGAAGATGACATAGAACTTAAAATAAGAATCACCATAAAATCCTATGATGATGAAGAGAGATCTCCAGAGGACTAGTGGTATGGCCAATCAAAGTTGGACCTATTGAAAAGAATGTGGTATGTTCAGTCCTAGACTTGAATCTGTCTTATAACATACTCCTAGATAGACCATGGATACATGAAATGAAAGTGGTGGCATATATCTATCATCAATGTTTGAAGTTCCCTTTTTAAGGATAGAAACTCAATATTTCAAGGGACTCAAATCCATTTCAGTACTGCAACACAATGAAACCAATGACAGATTTACTTGTACTACATAATAGACAAGCGGTTAGTTCTAAATTTTCTAGTATAGAAACAAATTGAGATACTACTACTCTTAAATCTTAAAAGAAAGGAAATAAAAAAGTAGAATTTACATCCAGGTCCTCAAACACAAAGAGTACCTTGGCTAGTGCCTTGACAGGTTTGATGAAATAACTCAAATTGAAGGATGAAGGAATGGATAAATACTCATTATCATTGTCAGATTTTCCTATTTCACCTAGATCCCATAGAATGCCATTAACCTCTACACAACAGAGTTAAAAACCACTCACGATGTGTGATGGTAAATTTTTCAAAGCTAGAACAATATTAGAAGAAAATGAATATAAAGATGTATTACAGTGGCTATACAAAAAAGAGGAAGAAACGCCATAGGAAGTACAAGCTATCAGATTACCCATTGAACAACTTGGAAAAGATTTCTATGGTATAAAATAATGGGATATGACAGGAATAATCTTATTGGAAAAAGGAAGGAAGTCATCATTGAAGCCATTTGCAAACAAAAAGAAGCAGAGCCTACACAAAGAGTCTATGGAGAGATCCAGAAATTACAAGCTTGCAGTGATAGATTCAAATGAGTGGGAATGGGATTCTGATGAAGGAGAATATTGTGAATAAAAATACATTTATGTTGTCATAATTATGCACCTACATTGAATGAGGAATAAGTCTCTAGGTCTATACCACATGGATTTGAATCACAACATATCAATGATAACTATGGTGAGGATAATCAGATACCAAATAGGAGAAACAATCTAGAGGAGAGTCTCATTATTGACCTTGAAAATATCATAGAAATTTTTTACCACTTCTCTATCAGGACCCTTACTACATTGGAGCCAAACCAAACAAATGAACTTTTACCTTTGATACACCCTGAACTTATTGATTAGGAGAAAACTAGACCAATTGAGATTGACACCTTTCCTGATGATCATCTCACTATCATGTACCTCAATGTTGTTGAAAGAAAAAAAACTTCCACCAAGGGATCACTGATACAGATTTGATTAGAGGGGGTGTCAATCCTTTCATTCACAAAATAAATATAACAAATGAAATATCTAATGGTGAGAACCATGTTATGGCAACATTAGATCATGAAAAAGGAAAAAGAAAGGACACATCTGACATTGAAAACCTCCTAGAGGCACCGGAGGATGAGAGGCTTGGAACCCTCCCTAAAAAAAATTTAGAGAGGTCTTGAATACATATAGAACGAATAGAAGTAGTTAATATTGGTACACAGGAATTCCCAAAATTCATACACCTAGCAGCATTACTTTTAGAGAAATAAAAATAAAAATTTATCCAATTCTTTAAAGAAAGATAGATCAACTTTGCATGGTCATATGCAGATATGCCTATGATAGATCCAGATTTAATTATGCATCATTTAAATGTAGCTTTGAGAGAAAAAAAACAATAAAATAAAAATTGAGAAAAATGCATCCTCACGTGGCATTACTGGTGAAAGAAGAGTTGAAGAAACTATTAGATGCAAGGTTTATTAGAGAAATTGATTACATTGAGTGGATATCCAATATTGCACTTGTTTCAAAATTGGATAAGAGTATCAGAGTGTGCACCAATTTCAGGGATTTAAATAAAGGTTGTCGAAAAGATGATTTCCCTTTACCTAACATTGACACCCTTGTAGATTTGACAACAGAATATGTTATGTTATCTTTTATGGATGGTTTTTTGGGATATAACCAAATTAGAATTTCACTTGAAGACCAAGACAAAATATCCTTTACATGCCCATGGGGAGCCTTTTGCTGGAACATCATGCCATTTGGACTGAAGAAAGAAGGAGAGACTTATCAAAGAGCCATGACAACACATTTCCATGATATGATGCACAAATTCATGCAGGATTATGTGGATGATCTACTAGGGAAACTATTCACTAGGGAAGAATATATCCACGTTCTAGAAAAAATCTTTCAAAGATTGGAAAATTTTGAGGTACGCCTTAACCCAAAGAAATGTGCTTTCGAGATCACTTCAGGAAAACCATTGGGATATATATTTTTATCTCTTGGGATAGAAGTAGATCTTGAAAAGGCACAAGACATAATGGACAAGGAATCACCTAAAATATTATTCAATTAAGATCTCTACAAGGAAGAGTACAATCTATTGGGAAGTTCATTTCATAATTGGTAGATAAATGTGGATCATTTACTTATCTATTACACAAAAGGTTCCTATAAATATGGGATGAGAAGTGTGAAGAATCTTTCAATATGTTGAAAAGGTATCTAATGAATCCACCTATCCTAATTTTTCCTATACAGGGAAAACCACTTTTATTATATATCTCAGCAATGAAAAAATCATTGGGAGCATTGTTGGAACAACAAGATTCAGAAGGAAAAGAGAGAGTCATGGACTATATCAGCAAGACCTTGGTCATCCATGGGATCAACTACACAACAATTGAATGAGCATGTCTAGCAGTAGTTTTTGCATCTCAAAATATATACAATTACATATTAACACACCCAATCAAATTAATAGCAAAGATAGATCCACTTAATTACCTTTTGAGAAAGGTTGCCTTCACGAGAAGACTTGCAAAATGGGTGATGATCCTAAGTGAATTTGACATTAATTATGTGGATAGAAATTTTATCAAGGGACATGTGATTGTAGACCGACTAGCTAAATATATAATACAAGATGACAAATCGTTGCACATAGAGTTTCTATATGTGTCCGTTCTCTCATTTACATCCTCACATAGGAAATTGTATTTTGATGGATCCTATACTCTATATGGGTTAGGAGCGGGTGTTTTATTTGTCACTCCATAGGGATGCACTATTCAAAAATCATACAAGTTGATGTTTCCCTATACCAACAACATAGAGAAGTATGAGACATTAGTGAGTGGTTTGAAAATTTCTCTTGAATGGAAGATAACAGAACTCCATGTTTATGTGGATTCTTAGGTAATCATCAATAGGATCAATGATGATTATTAGACAAAGAATAATAAAAAATTTCAATACAAGAACATGATAGAAAAATTTAATAAATACTTTTTTGAGGTCACCTTTGAGGAAATTCCTAGAATAGACAACAATGTTGCGGATGCAATATTGGATACTCTAGTCTCCCTTCTATAAATTCCAGATTAACAAGGGCATTATGAGTTCTTGGTGGAAAAATTGTTAAATCCTTCACATGAGAGTCCAAACTCCCACATCATTTTCAAACTAGAGGGTCTTGAGTCATCCCATTACAGAAACATCTACACCTACTTGAAAGAGAATACACTTCCATCTATCTTTTCTTTAAACCAAAAACAAAAATTTATTCACGAGTCTTCCTGATATGCCTTAATTGTGAATAAACTTCATCAAAGAGGTCTTGATGGAACTCTCCTTAGATGTCTCGAATATGAGGAATCTGAAAATAATTTAAAGGAAATATACAAAGGTATCTGTGGCACACATTTAGGTGGTCTAACCTTAGCGAAGAAACTCATTTGGATTGGATACTATTGTCCAAACATGGAACAAGAATATTTTCAATTTTCTAAACAATGTAAGAAGTATCAAATTCATGGGAATCTCATAAATCCACCAGCTCAAGAACTCCATCCATTAACAACTCTATGGCCCTTCTCTCAATGGGGACTCAATCTAGTGGGATAAATTTTTCCTTCATCTTCTAATGGAAAAAAGTTCATCATTATGGCCACTGAATATTTCACCAAGTGGGTTGATTCTATACCATTAGTCACTGCAACACATAAACACATATACATATTCATATTGAACTATATAATATTTAGATATGGCATTCCTTCACTCACTGTGATAGAAAATGGAAAATAATTCTAGAACAAGGATATAGATGAGCTTTGTGTGAAATTTCACATCAAACAACATTTCTCAGCCATCTATTATCCACAAGGGAATGGACAAAAATTACACTAATAAGACTATCCTAAAGATACTGAAGAAAATAGTGAATGATAGTGGTTGGGACTAGCACGTATAACTCAATCTAGTATTATGGGCCTATTATACCAACATTTGAACACCAATGAGAGCCACACTATATGCTCTGGTATATGGAGTAGAGGTTGTTTTGTCTATTCAGGATAGAAATTCCTCCACTGGGAGTATCATTAAAAGGACTCGTCACAAAAGAAGAATATAGAGTGTCAAGATTGCAGGAACTAAAATTATTGGATGAGTTTCATCAACAAGCTTTTGATCACCTCAAAGTCTATCAAAATATAATGTAAAATAGCTACAATCACAAGGTGAAACATAGGACCTTTCATGTTGGTGATCTAATATTGAGAGAAAATCTGCATAATTAAAAAATTGGGAAAAGCAGGGAAGTTTGAGCCCAATTGGCTAGGTTCCTTTATCGTCATATCAGTCTTTGGTACTAGCGTATATCATTTATCCACACTAAAAGGTGATCTTCTAGAAAATACCATCAACAACATACATCTAAAGATTATAAAAAAATCCAACAATAGAAAAAAAAATTCCTAAAAAAATCCAAAAATAGTGGAAAAGATCCTAAAAAACTCTAAAAATAATGAAAAATAAAAAATAAAAAAAGTGAAAAATAAATAGATACCATGGTGAAAACCTGGCAAATAGGAACCTTGGTAACAAAAAATTCAAATACATCAAAAAGTGCAATAAAAACAAGTAGTGAAAACCTGACAAATAAGTGCTACTTGCGATAGTTGGCTTCTCCATATATCAAGGGCATATTCCATTTGCATCTATCATCATTGTACATATCTATAATAAAATCCTTTTTTGTATATATCAGAGCCTTGCAAAAAGAAAATTCCATCATGGCTTGGGAATTTGCATTCATTTAGTTGTGCATAACTAGGGGCAAAATCCTGGGCCTAGTTATTTTTAAGTTGAGCTAAACACAAACAAGCAAGCAAGTCAGACAACATTTGTGCAAGAAAAGATTGAGATAGCTAACATCAACACAAAATAAACCAACATCACGAGAATAAATGATCTATATCAATTATCCAAAATTGAAACCAAACTCAAATGAATGATTGGATAGTCTTGTATGTGTCGTGATTTGATTACATTAGCATGGATTTTGGTTGTATCTTGATTTTTGTTATCATTTCTCTCGAGCATCTCAATGATGTGTTGAACTAGAGAAGAAATGACATAGAAAGATATTTTATTTGCATTTTGTTTGTGAGGATATTATTAGTACTATTCAAAATTGTCCAAGATATGAGTGATAATGGATCATTACATATATTGTTGATTTACACAAGAAAAGGATTAACTCTTGTCTATTTTATGCAAGCAATATTTAGGTCATCTTGGCTCAATTACCTCGATGCTTGTGTTAACTTGCAATATTAAAACTCATGTAATTATTGGACTCAATGGGAAGTAGTATTGAGAAGGGAGGGGTCAATCAGTACCTCTAAAACTTTTAACACTTTACCCAATTTATCATTAGTGATCATGCAATTCTGATTTACCAACCATTATTGTTATTCTTTCTTATGTATACATTGTTTGTTAACAATCTTTACAATCATCCATAGAAACATTCATGAAATTAACAAACACATAACTCAAGATATGATATCGGAGAAAACTCCTGTTAGGAAGTAAAAACTGCGGTGGGGATGGCACCCACAAAACTTCACTATCTGCAGAATGGAAGGGAGCCGGTTAAGGCTTACAATTTGATCACTTCTGATGATCTACCCTTTTAAGATTATTAAGGTGGAGACCTATTAAGATCTACTCTGTTAAGATCTTTAGCAACACTGATTTAAGTGTGCACTCAGTTATGAGATTTACAATAGGACGGTTAAGCCCTCCTTTCTTGAAAGGATTTCATTAGTGTACTACACTTGTTAGAATGAGTACAAATGTTGACCTGACTGTAGGCAATCTACTATTGCTGATTTATAGATCCATTAAAGCTTTTACAATAATGATATTACCTTAAGTTATTGATGAATACCTTTTCTCTATTTGTCGGTAGCCTCTGTACTATTCTTGAAAACTGATTTGAATTTGTTTGTGTTCTTCTGCATGAATTCTCTGTCTGGTCTTTAGTTTCTCTCTATGGCTACTTTCTTCATTGAACAACAATTGTTCTTAATGGGTCGAGCACCTATTTATACAATTTTTTTTGACCTATCTTGGAATTCATGATTTACAATGTCAACTCTCAGATCCAAGGTTTACAACTTGACCTTGATCTTTAGTTTGCATGTTTTAAAACAGTAAAATGAATTAAAATAATAAAAATTACATTGCTTCCTCCACACATAATGGATTAAAAAGCACATCAAGAAGTTATAAATACAACTTCAATGATTTATCTGACGTGGAAAGTTAGATCCAATTTTTGCAGGATGTAACTGACTGTCGGTTCTTGGCTGTCAGTTTGAACTCGCAGTCTGTCGGTGTTCCTTAACTGAACTATTCATTTGGTTCCCTGTATCTATCGGGTTCCTCTCTTTGTTGTTCGTCAATTAGTACTGTTGATACTTCGTCGGGTATCCTTATCTTTTTGTCATCGGTTAACCTTAGTGTTGGATAGTGTTGTGCCCTGTCTGATGGTTTAGACTAAACCGGTGGTGCAGATCATGTTTTTCTCTAAGTATACTAATGGAAAAATATAATGCCTTCAATATTCCCCTTTGACATTAGTATAAAAAAAACTAATATGTGCATAATACTGAAATTATTACACCATGTTTATTTCCTTGTCATAATATGACTCCCCCTTTCTATGTGCATCAGTATAGTGTATATATATGTACATGTATACTATTTGATTGTTGTATGTACATTATTTTCCCTTTCTTTTTCTTCCACTATACATTATTTCCTCATTTTAATTGAGGTGATGTACATATCAAATTCCCCCTTTCTTTTATACTGATGACAAAAATGTACAACTTACAAAATGTCAAAAAAATGTGACAAAAATGTGTAACTTACAATGTGTCAAAAACATTAGAATGGGTAAGTTGGATATCTTCTAGTAGTTTCTCCCATTGTTCTTTCAATTGTTCGAGTGCCATATGTTGCAGCTTGAGTCTTGCGTGCATATCAAAAATGCTATCTAGGACAGACATTTCAGGGGTGGCAATCAGTGTATTTTCCTGTGTCATATTTTGTTGCAATAGTGTAAGTATCGGTAAGATCTTAACTTTTAGCTCATTGACTTCATCTATGTATTTCATTTCTGTAAATTGAATGTTCTATATCTGCTTCCTAGCCTGTATTATTTGTTGTTTGTGCAATTTAAGTGCTTTTGTTGTGTTGGCTAGAATTTTTGCACTGGACTGAAGATCAGCATCTATTTTTTCTATCTTGTTGGTATACTCCTTAGTGAGTTGATCTAAGGTGCACAATTTCTTAATTAAGGTGACAAATTCTGATAAAAGTGGTTCAATGTCACTTACCAATTCAGATAGCTTGACCTTTTTGAGTGCCTCTTCCTGGCTTATTTTCTCTGCGAGCTTGAATTCATACTTTTGTTTGAGTCTCTCTTTCATAGTTTTCTCAGCATTGGTATTATGAGATGTTATTGCATCCATGAGTGTTACCAGTTGATCAATTATTATAACTTTGTGATCAATGTTTGTGTCTGGTACAATTTGTTGAAGTATAACTCTTGCTACTTCAAGTACCATGGCCTCTTTTTCCACTCGTTTCATCTTGTCTTGAGTGGCTTTCCTCTCATAGAGCTTTGCATATTTTGTTAATGTTGTAGGATCCAATGTTCTTGGATCACAAATTGGAATCTCAATTATTTCATCTAGAGTTACTGGATTTTTGTTCTTTCCTTTCTTCTTCTTTGAGATCTTAGGGGATGCAGGTGTATGAACCACTATAGCTAGTTCATTTGTGCACTCTGAGTTGCTTGGTGAAGGTTTTGTTGATGAAGCATCTTGTGTTTTCTACTCATTTTGCACCTGTTGGTTATGTGAAGATGTCTCTTCATTTACCTTGGATGTTTCTATAGAATGTGCTCCTGATTTCTTTTCAATCTCATCCTTCTTTCCTTCTTCACCTTTCTCTGAAGGCTTGTCCCCTGTTTATTTTTGAGTTCCTTCCCTATTCTAAGCAATAGAAGAATCTTTCTGATCATCGGTTTTAGCTTTCTCTGCAGGTGTATCTGTAGTTTCTTTTCCTTATCCTTCACCCTTGTCCTTGGGTGTGATTGTTTCTTTTTCAATTGATCCTTCATTGCCCTCTAGTATGTTTATTTCCTTCATTAGGACAGGCATGTTACTTTGTGTTTCTGCTTGGGGTTTGTCAATATTAATGTCCTTCTCGTTGGTAATGTCCTTGTCAGTAGTGACATTCTCATCTTTCTATATGGATTCTGCAGGGTCTTGCACTTTTGAGTGCATGATTGAAGTGTCATGCACTTCTTCATCTGTAATATCAATTATCTTATCATATGATGTCTTCAGTTCTTGATGACTTTGTTGATCCTTGAGTGTGATAAATATCACATCATCTTTCTTCTTGGGATCATTGTCAGATTCATAGTGAGTGATATCTTGGATATTATCATCCATGCCTGTATCTAAGTTACTAGGCTCATCATCACTTTCTTGATTGTCTAGAGAAATATGTTGAGGACTTGCATTATCTAACTCCTCCTCTCTGTGAGGTGTGTTTGTGAGAAGTAATTGCTTCTCAACACTTGTTGATTCTGCCAGTAGATCTAGGAGATATCTCCATTTGGTCTCTATCATCGAATCCAGTTCTATAAACTTGCTCTCTAGTACTTTGTAAGCCCTTATTTTGGCTACAAATTTACTTGAGTGTTTCTTTATTACTTCTTTTATTTCTTCAAACTTGGATTCAGGAGGCATCAATCTTACAAGAATTCTTTCTCTTGCTTCTATTTTCATTTGTAAGGCATATGACCATTGTTGGTATATCCTTTTGCCTAGCTCCTCAGGTATTTGACTTACAAATTTAGTAGGGGCATACTTGTTTTTAATCATTGATTTGATGACTGCATCATGTATCTTATTCTGATCTTCTGGATTCAGTGTATCCCACTGCTTGATCTTTTTATCAGTCATTGTACCATGGGTAGCAATTGATTTGGAAGCTTCATCTACTATTTGGTTTCTGAAGTTCTTCTTTACTACATCTGGTTCATCATCTTTGGTGTCATCCAAGTTAGCCTGTGTCCTGACAAACCTTTTTCTTTTCTTTGGTTGTGTGGATTTGACAGGTTTTTGTCTTGCTCTTTTTACTGGTTGCTTCCTTATATAGGTCCTTACTTGACCTTTCTTAATTGGTGTTGTATCCATTGCAACAGTCTCACTTCTTGTCCTTTGTTTCTTAGCAGGAGGTGGAGATGGAGGTGCATCAAATTTAGTGGCCTCTGTATCTGATTTATTTTCCTTTAGTGTTTCACCGATGGTACCCTATTCATCGGTTTCCTCTTGCTAATCTTGTTCTTCCTCCTTTGTGACCGATAGAATCCTCTTGAGATTCTTTACCATTTTATCTATATTGTTTATAGCCTTTTTGACTTGTAGGCCATGTTTTATCTTAGATTTAGCCTCTTCATATGTACCAAACCTTGGTTGTTTCTTATCAATGGGATCATTGAGTAGTGCCTCAATTGCACTAGTAGCTAGATCAATATTGATCTCATAGTCTAATGATGATAACCAAGAAGTTCTTGGTACAACCGGTTTGATGTGTGTGAAGTCTATGTTTGCCATGAAACATATTTCATCTTTGTGCTTTTCAACCAGTTGCTCAGGAGTTCTGGTTCTTTCCATCATCTTTTCCTTGAATTCAAGGAAGTATATAGACATTACAGACTCAAAGTTGTCTCCTAGTGACTTAATTAGTTCACTAACCTGTTGGGTTACCGGTTTGGTAGAGTCCCATACAACTTTTCCTATTGAAGGAAAGTATTCTTGAAAATAGAAAAATATACACATAATAAGTGATCCAAACTTACAAGTGTTTCTCTTTGAAGACCTGATTTTGATCATATTTTCATCCAGTTGTTTTAATAGGATCTCACACAGATCCATCTGAATTCCCTTTGTTACAATCTTGTAAGTTGTGTTTATTGCTGTTGCAAAAATGTTGTTCATTCTAATAGCCTGAAATATTTTGTAACCAATAACACATGCACCAAATTTCAACTCCACGTCGGTGATAGTGTTCACTTTGAGACCTCTGTTGTCTCCTTCTGCATTGGTGAGTTTTGTAACCTCTTTAATGGATGGATGTTTGTGTGTCCTAGGCTTGTTGATTATCGAATAACTAGTGACAGCATGAAGAACATCCCTTGTTATTTTCTTGGGTTGGTCTAGCCATAGTTTGTTGTCATGCATCCTGCTCTAGACTATCATAATCACTCTGTCTTGAATTCCCTCGGGAAATCTAGGGCATTAGTAAACCCTTTGACCTCCAAGTGTTTATGTTCTTCTTTCAGTTTTCCTTCGGAATCACATAGCTTCTTATAAGCTTCATCCATTTCCAAAACACCTATCTTTGCAATCTTGTAGTGAATGTAAGACCTAACATCTTCTATGAGCAAAACCCTAGGCGGGATTTTTGAAAATGTGTCAGCTTCATCGGGTTTTGATGCAATCTATGGACATATCTTGTATTTAGGTTCTATACACGTGTTGTTCTTGATTAGTTTCACCGCATTCTTCTTTTCATTCCTCAACTTAGTAGTTCTTGATGTAGTTTCCATTGTTTTCCAAGTATTTAGGGTTTTCTTGAAATTTAGGGCTTTTTCTCGACAAAATAGTAACAGAAATATTTTAGTGTCTTTGGTACTTACTTCAATTCATAATAGTGATGAGGAATCTTTTTTTTGTATGCTGAATTGTTCTGTAGATGCCTCTGCTTTCTGCTTTTGAATTGCTTTGATGTTGCTCTATTTTTCTCTTTAAATCATGGGTGAAAAATGAAGTTATCCTGTCGACTATTTATAGACTTTTTAACCTAAGTCTTTGCAATAAATTCTTAACAACTCATCGGGATGTAAAGATGGGTTTCGTCAAAAGGATATTCTAAATCATCGTCGGTGAAGACATGAGGCTTATGGAAGTTGTCAACCACTTTTAGTCTTACCGATGAATATTGGTATTCTGTCACGACCATTTTTGAATTTTGCTTTATTGCTGACAGTCATCGGGTTACATTGGCAGTTTGTCATTTTACTAGTTGGCCAACAATTTCTGGTAAGTGTTTACCGACAGTGTTGTATTCTTAGATTGGTAACAAGTAAAGTAATATGCATCTTTGATTTATGCAGATTTTGACTATATATCATTTTATATAATGGAACTGATGCAAAATCTAACTTGGTATAGTGCAGTTCCATACTTACTTGTTCAGTTCAGGTGGGGTTGGTGGTGTCACCGGATCCATTGGATGGGGTGTCACCATTTACATTGCTTGGTCCAGCTTCATCATTGCTTGAATATTTTATCCACATTTTGTCTCTTTCCCTCCGGATATCTTCAATGGTGTTACCATTGGGATGTGTGCTTATGTCTTTGCAATCTTTCTTGAGATGACCAACTTTATGACAGTGTAAGCATGCCATTCTGGGGTTTGACCAGCCTCTAGACCTTTTGGTCCATGCTCTCATGCAGTTTGCAGCAATGTGACCATATCTACCACATGTTGTATAGTTTGTCCAGGTGTTGTAATCCCATACATATTGATTACCGATTCTCTTTGGTTGATAAGGGACTTCTTTACCTTTTCGCTTCCATTTTGTCTTTTCTTTTTCCAGCATTCTTCAGATGTGTGCCCATTCATCTTGCATGTAGGACAGTATTTGTCCATGTAGGTTTCCTTCTTTGGCTTTTCTATCTTGCTCTTGCATTCATAAGCCTTATGTCCTTTCTTGTTACATTTATAACAGAATCCTATGAATGAAGATGTAGATTTAGATTTAGGAGTACCTTTCATTTTACCTCTGCATGCACTTGATGTGTGCCCTTTCTTTCCATAGTGCTTGCATGTTAGCTTTCTTGGTCTTGGATTTTCGTAGACATTCTTTGGTCTTGATGTTTCTCCTTTTTCTGTAAAGCCTATACCACTGTTGTTGATGACTCTTCGTTGTCCTTCAAGAAAGTCATCCATTCATTTATTTCTTTCTTCAGCCTTTCTGATAATCTCATTGTGTTGTTGCTGAATTCTAACCTCATGCTTTAGCTTTTCATTTTCCTATCTTAGTTCACTGATAATTTGTATTCTCTCAATGAGTTCCACATTTATTCTCTTTTCTTCTTGACTCATAAGGATAATTCGATTTGTGAGATCATGGTGATGCTCAGCATGTCTTTGAATTTCCATTTCCTTTTCTTGTAGTTTCTCTAAAATATTCCTCCTATCATCAATAGCCAGTGTTCTTTCTATTTTAGCTTGTCTGGCAGAACTCATCACATCAATCATTATTACCATCTGGGTCTCTTGACTGATTCGTAGCATCTTTATTTGCTATGTCAGATGTAGGTTGATTTCCTTTAGATTTGTGGTGTTCTCTTCTGATGTGTCTGATACATTACTTGCATTTGATCCTGAAGATTTAAAGAAATTTGGAATCTCTTCTTCCTAATAGTCTACTTCATTGTTCTTGTAGCCATGCCTTTTCTTTCATTCAACAGCTCTTTCATCTTGATTCTAGCTTTTTTATACTATTCGTAGAACATCTGTATCTCAAGATTTTTGTTCTCAATATTCTTATCAAGTTTATACTTCTCCATTGTTAGATCTTTTCTCTTAAGATTTTAAGCTTTTCTAGAAGATACTTAGCTTTGATACCAATTGTTGAACTCAATGGGAAGTAGTACTGAGAGGGAGGGGTGAATCAGTATCTCTAAAA
Source organism: Thuja plicata (assembly GCA_018584345.1). Taxonomy (NCBI): domain Eukaryota; kingdom Viridiplantae; phylum Streptophyta; class Pinopsida; order Cupressales; family Cupressaceae; genus Thuja; species Thuja plicata. The sequence goes on along the minus strand of MU228142.1, from coordinate 1,750,949 downwards.
ATTTTAACACTTTACCCAATTTATCATTAGTGATCATTCAATTCTGATTTACCAACCATTACTATTATTCTTTCTTATGTAGACATTGTTTGTTAACAATCTTTACAATCATCCATAGAAACATTCATGAAATTAACAAACACATAACACAAGATATGATATCGCAGAAAACTCTTGTTAGGAAGTAAAAACTGCGGTGGGGATGGCACCCACAAAACTTCTCTATCTACAGAATGGAAGGGAGTCGGTTAAGGCTTACAATTTGATCACTTCTGATGATCTACCATGTTAAGAGTATTAAGGTGGAGACCTGTAAAGATCTACTCTGTTAAGAGCTTCAGCAACACTGATTTAAGTGTGCACTCAGTTATGAGATTTACAATAGGACGGTTAAGCCCACCTTTCTTGAAAGGATTTCATTAGTGTACTACACTTGTTAGAATGAGTACAAATGTTGACTTGACTGTAGGCAATCTACTATTGTTGGTTTACAGATCCATTAAAGCTTTTACAATAATGATATCACCTTAAGTGATTGATGAATACCTTTCTCTGCTTGTCCGTAGCCTCTATTTTGTTCTTGAAAACTGATTTGAATCTGTTTGTGTTCTTCTACATAAATTCTCTGTCTGGTCTTTAGTTTCTCTCTATGGCTACTTTCTTCATTGAACAACAACTGTTCTTAATGGTTCAAGCACCTATTTATACAAGTTTTTTGACCTATCTTGGAATTCATGATTTACAATGTTAACTCTCAGATCCAAGGTTTACAGCTTGACCTTGATCTTTAGTTTGCATGTTTTAAAAAAGTAAAATGAATTAAAACAATAAAAATTACATTTCTTCCTCTGCACATAATGGATTAAAAAGCAAATCAAGAAGTTATAAATACAACTTCAGTGACTTATCTGACGTGGAAATTTAGATCCACTTTTTGCGGGGTGTAACTGACTATCAGTTTGAACTCATAGTCTATCGGCGTTCCTTAACTAAACTGTTCGTCGGGTTCCTTGTATCTGTCAAGTTCCTCTCTTTTCTATTCATCGGGTAGTACTGTTGATACTTCGTCGAGTATCCTTATCTTTTTGTCATCGGGTAACCTTAGTGTTGGATAGTGTTGTGCCCTGTCTGTTAGTTTAGACTAAACCGATGGTGCAGATCATGTTTTTCTCTAAGTATACTAATGGAAAAATATAATGCCTTCAGTAATAAGTATTAAGGTCATCGTGGTTTAATCTTACCATCAATGTTTTTACTAACTTACAACATTTCAAAAACCTCAATGATGAAAAAGGCACAAAAAATGATCAAAAAGGGATGAAAACATTGCATTTAGTTTTGCATTTCGATTTCATTCATGGTAGATTGCATGACACTCTTGGTGATTTGTGGGTTTTTCAAGGTTGGCATCTTAATCAATTTGATGGAGTACATTGGACATTGACAAAAATAATTGCATTACATTTCATCATTTTAGGAGCATTTTGTTTGCATATCATATCATATCATTGCATTTGCAATAGTTTATCATTTGCATCTCATAACCATTTAACATTCATTCATTACATTTTCATATCATTTTTTTCAATAGGTCATTGCCATTTACTAATCGTATTTTTGTTGCATGTCATGGTCATAGCATTGTAATTTCATTTTCATTATCATTGCGTTTACATATTCATATCATTTCGTTAATATTGCACGTGATTATCATATTCATTTCACATCCATTAAATTATCATAATTCATTGTGTACCATTGCATATCATTTCATATCCATTATATTATCATAATTCATTACGTACCATTGCATGCATTTTCATATCCATTACATTATCACAATTCATTGCGTACCATTTCATGCTATTTCATATCCATTATATTATCAAAATTCATTATGTTATATTGCATTTCATTTCATATCTATTACTGTTAGAATAACTGAGACGGGGGTGAATCAATGGCCTCAAAAATATTCCAATAAATCAACCTAAAAACTTGATACCACAATATTAAGCCTCTAGTTATCTTCAATCCTAAAATATGTATGCCTTCAAATATACTTATCAAATAACTACTGCTTGGAGGTCACTATTAAACCTTATTTTTAATGTTTACCGAATAGCAGTCTTCCATTTACCAAAAAATAGTAAATTGCTTAGTGTATACTGATCAATCTAGATTAGTTATGTGTAATGCAAAACACAAAATTAATGACTCGTAAACACATTGACACATGGATTTTTAATGTGGAAACCCTGTAAAGGGAAAAACCACTTGGGACTGGTAACCCAAAATTTTCACTCTTCTGAAGTGAGCTCGGTGAAGAACCAACCATCTTAAAGGTTACAAACACACTGTTAGGTGTGACCTTGTTAGAGGATTTAAATAAAATAGTTTTTAACTTGATATTGGGCATCTCTATGCTACCTTCTATGACCAACCCCAGTGTAGTTTGTCAAATGGTATCTGGCATCTCATGCTATCTTCATGATCAAACTTTTTAATACTCCTTGAGATGTATCTCAATATAGAAAGGATTGTTGAGTTCTTCATGGTTAAGAGACTTTCTGAATCAATGGTTAAACTAAAGCAGTAAATGATCTATTCACACATACAACTTAGACTTGCATATTTTCAAATCTATTGTAATCTTATTTTACCTTTCTGATCAATATGTCTTTTCAATACCTTTTCTCCACTTCTTTCTACTCAATGATGTTGTGCTTCTTTGTTGCTCGGTGTCCATAGAAATCTTTAGCTCTTTCCTCAACTTGATTGATCAAAACTATATGAAGTTGTTCTTCATCAATTTCTCTTCAACATCCTTCTTTTTCATTCACTCCCCTTAATTCATAATGAATTAATTTGTCTCTTTATAGACATGATATCACCGTTTCTCACTTCTTGATTTTCTTGTTCTTGGCATGATCCGCAATCTTAGCCAATCTTTGATTTAAAGCTTAACTCATGTTTTATCTTGTATAAATCTTCTTGCCAACTGGATAAATCAGCTTTAAATATTTTACTTATCTATGTCTTTAACTTGTTGATTAAAACAATGTTAACAACCAGTTAAGTCTATCTTTAGCTCTATCAGCTAAGTATTTTTTCATTTCTGAACTCCAGTTAACTTCGGTTTTTTAACTCTTTGATAGCTTTGGTCAACACTTGAGTTCTCCTTGGGCTTCTCCATCGGTGTTTTCTATCCATCAGTGTTGTTTGTCTGTCTGGGTTGTCTATCCTTTGGGCTTGTCTGTCAGTTGGTTAACACTATAATTCTGGCTACCGGTAATGCTTGTGATTCTGCTCATCGATAATGATCGTCAGTTTCTTTTCTCAGGCATCACTGTGACTTTGATCTCAGTTTTATCTTTCCTTTGGGTTCCACTAGCCATCGGTGTTTGAATTCACTTAGTGAATGCTGGTCTTTTATGCATTACTGAAAGCATAGTCTTTATCTCCTTGATTCTCTGAAGTCTTAGACACTTTGAATATAACTGATTATATTATATCAAGTTGACATCAATGAAAATAAAATCCATTAACTGATTTAATGTCTTGCATTATCTTTCTACATTTTAGTGATCAACTTAACATCTTCAAACATTTAATCAGTTACATGTCATCAATCTCTCCCTTTGGCATTGATGGAAACACACTACATTATCACACTATATTATTACTAATACAATATGAAATATAACTATTGAAGTTCATCAATCTCTCCTATTATAACTAATACAAATGTCTAGCTCTTGGTAAGCTCAAATAGCTTAGATTTATTTTTTGCATAGTGTGTTCTTCAATCTTCAATCCCTTTACCAGATAGATGTAGCAGATTCTGTCTCTATTTCTAATATGTGCTCTGCCTTGACTGTTCCTCTTCTTGAACATCTCTTTTTCCTTTGACAGCAGTCTCTCCCTTAGTATGTATTCTCTCCCTTTGTTACTTCTCTCCCTTATAATTCCTGATAATGAGATAATCTCTCTTCATTTTGATAATGAGAATACCCCTCCCTTTGACAACAATGCCAAACAATATTTACATATCATCTTCCATCCTTTTTATAATATACTCCTGGAATTTCCCTATCCATCAGCAATACGTTATCTCTGGTGTTCGGTGTAGATTTGTACCTTACTATGTACAGATGTATCTATTGTTTTCTATCTCGGTTCTTGCATCAACATGAATGATCTTCTGATTTGTGTATAGGATGATGCAGTCTCCTAGTTAGTTTACTGACCGATAGACAAGGGTTGGACCCCCAATCTCTGTCTCAGGTACTCAAATGTATCTTTCAGTAATGGCTTGGTAAAGATGTCAGCTAATTATTCCTTTGATTGAACATATTACAGTATCACCTCTTTTTCTTGTAGTTGTTCTCTTAAATAGTGACACTTGATAGCAATATGCTTAGTCTTAGCATGCATGACTGGATTCTTGGAAATGTTAATTGCACTGGTATTATCACAATAGATAATCATTGGCTCAAGAATCTTCATATGCATACCTTCCAGCAACTATTAGATCCATGCAATATTAGAGAAATTTGTAGCAGCAACCACATATTCTTCTTCTATAGTAGACTGTGAGATGCATCCTTGCTTCTTGCTAATCCATGTGACAAGTCTGTCACCCATGAAGAATGCTCCTCCAGTTGTGCTCTTTTGGTCATCAATGTTTCCATCCTAATCAACATCTATATAGACTTGTAGCACAAATTTTCCTTCTCTTTTATACCATAAGCCATAGTCCTCAGTGTTCTTTAGATATCTCAAGATTCTCTTGACAGCAATAATATGTGATTCTTTGAGATTAGCAGAGAATCTTACAACTGTTCCAAGTACATGTGCAATATCTGGTCTAGTATGAAAAACATACATTATTTTTCCAATCATTGATCTATACAAGGTCTGATTTACCTCATTTGACTTATCTTCCTTTTTCATCTTACATCTGGTAAGTATAGGTGTTCTAACTATTCTAGAATCTTCCATCTTGAATATCTTCAGCACTTCCTTGATGTATTTGGACTGAATGATATATATGCCTGCATCTTGTTGAATAATCTGTAGACCAAGAAATAATTTGATCTCCCCAAACATAGACATTTCAAACTCTTTTCTCATTTCATTAGCAAAGGATTTGCATAACATTTCATTTCCCCCAAAAATGATATCATCAACAAATATTTTAGCAATCGGATTATTACCATCGATATCTTCTTTTAAGTATAGATTGTTATTTTCACTTGTTCTTACAAATTCAATGCTAATGAGATAGGAATGAATTCTTTCATACCAGGCTCTCAATGCTTATTTTAATTCATACAAGGCTTTATGTAGTCTACATACCATGTTTCTCTTGTGTGGATCAACAAACCCTTCTGGTTGTTCAATTATACCTCTTCTTCCAGTATTCCATTTAAGAATGCAGATTTGACATCCATCTGGTATACCTTGATTCACGTGAATGCAACATAAGAAAGAAGAATTGTATCTCCTTCTAGTCTAGCAACAAGTGCAAAGGTTTCACCATAATCAATACCTTCTTCTTGTGCATACCCCTTGCATACTAATCTTGCTTTATTCCTTGTGACTTATCCATTCCCATTCAGCTTGTTTCTGAATATCCATTTGGTACCGATGACATTCTTGTCATCTGGTCTCTGTACTAGTGTCCATGTACTGTTCTTCTCAATCTTTTTTATTTCTTCATTCATAGCACTGACCCATTCCTCATTTTCAAGTGCAGTATTAACATATTTAGGCTCAAAATCACAAAGTAAACATCTAGTGTTTAGTGACTTACTTCTTGTTCTCATTCCAGCCTTCTTGTCTCCTATGATCTAATTCTGTGGATGATGTCTTTTGAAATACTTGGCAAGTTTTGGTTCATCTCTTTGTCCATCATTCTTATCATCATCTTGACCTTTGTTTTGATCTCTATTGCTCGGTATATCATCTTGAGTATTTTCCTAATTTTCGGTAATTGCATCCTGATGCTCAATTGCAATGTTCTTTTGCTCAGGAGCGATACACTATTTCTCAGGTAGAGTGTCAGTTCTTCAGTGTAAACTAACCTGTTGTATTCTTCTGGTTCTTTTCTTCTTTCCTTATCATTCTTTCTGCAAATTCATCTATTCTTACATTTGCACTTTCAATGATCTTGTTAGATGACTTCTTAAGACATTTATAAGCCTCTCTTTTGGTGGAATACACTACAAAGATACCTTCATCACTTTTGGATTCAATCTTTCCATTTCTATCATATTTCAAAATATATCATTGACTACCAAAGATTCTGAAGTAACTTACATTGGGTGTGTAACCATACCAAAGCTCATAGGGTGTCTTCTTTGTGTCCTTCTTTAATTGTACTTTGTTCAATGTGTAGATAGCAGTACTGACAGCTTCCCTCCAGAAAGTTTGAGTGATGCTTTTCTCAATCATCAATGTTCTTGCACAGTCAACAATTGATCTGTTTCTCCTTTCAACAATCCCATTTTGATGTGGTGTTCTCAGTGCAGGAACTTGTCTTTTAATTCCATGCTCATTATGGAAATTAGTGAATTCATCTGAAATAAATTCCCCTCCTCTATCTGACCTTAAGCATTTCAATTCCTTACCACTTTTTTTTCTACCATATCCTTATACCATTTAAACATCTTTAATGCTTCTGATTTATCTTTTAAGAACATAACTGTCATCATTCTAGAATAATCATCTACAAAGAGAATGAAATACCTATCTCCATAGTAACTCTTTGTCCTCATTGGTCCACATAGATTAGTATGGACTATTTGTAGAATTGCATTAGATGTATGGGCTTTACTCTTGAAACTAGACTTTGTCATCTTACCTTTTTGACAATTCTTGCACATGATATGCTTAGGCTTTGACATGCTTGGTAAGCCTCTGACTTTTCTTTTATTTCTTATCTTTATCATGTTGTCAAAATTTGCATGACACAATCTCTTGTGCCACAACCATATGTCTTCATTTCTATCCATTAAACAAGTGGTGTTAATGTCATCAAGATAGAAAAGGTTACCTTTTTCTGCTAACCAGTTCCGATCAACCTTCCTGATTCATTGAATATCTTTGCCTTCTTATTCTCAAATTCTACTCGGTGACCTGTATTGTTCAACTATGAAACACTCAATAGATTATAATTCAGTCCTTTTACCCAATAATCATTTTCACATTTGATCAGGTTATTCAACATTATGGTTCATTTACCTTCAACTAGACAAGGTGTGTGGTTACCCATTCTTACTAAACCACCATTATAGTACTCAAAAGTTTCAAACTTTTGCTTATCACCGGTCATGTGGTGAGTGAAACCACTATCTATAATCTAGACATCATTCTTACTAACCTTAGATATGAGTGCAGTTTTTACATACCTTTCTTAATATTTGTCTAAATCATCTTTCATGGCTACAAATACCATCTTAATGTCTTCTTCAGGTTCAGTGTTAGTATCATCAGCTCTGTTCTCAGCTAGGTAACATGATTTCTTACCTTTTTCCTTATAGTCTTAGGTATCTCTTCTTTTAGGTTGTCAGTTGCTTTGGTAATCTCTGTTATCACCTCGGTCAAACTTCTTTTCATATGTTCTATCATTACTTCTGTCATCTTTTCTTCTGTTAGGACATCTTGCAGCAAAGTGTCCAACCTCTTTACAATTAAAACATACATGTGGTAATTTACCTTTGTATCTACCTTTGCCTCTCTGCAATCTTCTTACCATTAGTGCTTCAATCTCATCAAGTCCTTGATCCTCATTATTACTTTCACTATAATTTCTAATAGTGTGTCTATGACTTGACTTACTTATTTTCAAAGAAGATTTGAATGTAGACTCTATAGATGCTAATACACTATTATCAAAGTTATTCATCTCAAATGAAATTAGTCTACCAATCAAACTATCTAGAGTAACTGTATTTTTTGCAACTACTCTCATTTCTTGAATAGCAGATACTCTAATAGCATATATAGGCAGTAAGGTTCTTAAGATTTTACTTACCAATGTCTCTTCTTCAAGTACACCTCCAACTCCTCAGATAGCATTGACTACCTCTTTGATCCTGCAGCTATACTGAGTGATATTTTCTCCTTCTTTCATCCTTAGGTCATCAAACCTCCCTCTTAGGATTTTTTCATTGGCTCTTAGTACATTAGCATCTCCTTCATGTACCAGCTTCAATTTATCCCACATTTGCTTTGCAAAGGTGCAGGTTTTGACATCTTCAAACTTAGCATCAGAGAGTGAGGAAGCAAGTTCTATCATCATGCAGTTATGCTCATTCTTTTATCTTAATTGCTCAAGAGTGTCAGGTCCTGTAGGAAACACATATTTAGTATCAAGGTGTTGAGTAACATCATTACCAATACCTAATAGGTGGAGTCTTATTCTTCTTTTCCATGATGCAAAGTTGTCTTTATTCAACTTGGGCACATCTCTCCTGTTCATCTTGTGATCTTTTGCTTGAGATGTTAAACTCCCTTTCTAAGCACACAAGCTCTGACACCAATTTTTATAATAACTGAGAGGGGGCGTGAATCAGTGGCCTCAAAAATATTCCAATAAATAAACTGAAAAACTTGATACCACAATATTAAGCCTGTAGTTATATTCATTCCTACAAGATGTATGCCTTCAAATATACTTATCAAATAACTACTGCTCAGAGTTCACTGTTAAACCTTATTATTAATGTTTACCAACTAAAGTAATGACTCATAAACACATTGACACATGGATTTTTAAAGTGGAAACCATGTTAAGGGAAAAACCACTTGGGACCAGTAACCCAAAATTTTCACTCTTCTGAAGTGAGCTCGGTGAAGAGCCAACCCTGTTAAAGGTTACAAACACACTGTTAGGTGTGACCTTGCTAGAGGATTTAAATAGAATATTCTTTCACTTGATATCGGGCATCTCTATGCTACCTTCTATGACCAAACCCAGTGTAGTTTTTCAAATGGTATCTGGCATCTCATGTTATCTTCATGATCAAAAATTTTGATACTCCTTGGGATGTATCTCAATATAGAAAGGATTGTTAAGTCCTTCTCAGTTAAGAGACTTTCTGAATCAATGGTTAAACTGAAACAGTAAATGATCTGTTCACACATACAACTTACACTTGCAGATTTTCAAATCTATTGTAAGCTTATTTTACCTTTCTGATCAATATGTCTTTTCAATACCTTTGCTCAACTTCTTTCTTCTTGGTGATGTTGTGCTTCTCTGTTTCTCGATGTCCGCAAAAATCTTTATCTCTTTCCTCAGCTTGATTGATCAGGACTGTATGAAGTTTTTCTTCATCAATTTCTCTTCAATATCCTTCTTTTTCATTCACTCCCCTTAATTCATAATGAATTAAGTTGTCTCTTTATAGACATGATATCACCGTTTCTCACTTCTTGATTTTCTTGTTCTTGGCATGATCTGCAATCTTAGCCAATATTTGATTTAAAGCTTAACTCATGTTTTATCTTGTAGAAATATTCTTGCCAACTGGATAAAGCAGCTTTAAATCTCTTACTTATCTATGGCTTTAACTTTTCGATTAAAACAAAGTTAACAACCACTTAAGTCTATCTTTAGCTCTGCGAGCTAAGTATTTTGTCATTTCTGAACTCCAGTTAACTTTGGTGTTTTAACTCTTTGATAGCTTCAGTCAACACTTCATTTCTCCTTGGGCTTCTCTATTGATGGTGTCTATCCATCGGGGTTGTCTGTCCTTTGGTCTTGTCTTTCTGTTGGTTAACACTATAATTCTGGCTGTCGGTAATACTTGTGATTCTTCTCGTCATTAATGCTCATCGATTTCTTTTCTCGAGCATCACTGTGACTTTGCTCTTAGTTTTCTCTATCCTTCAAGTTCCACTAGTCGTTGGTGTGAAGTCACTTAGTGAATGCTGGTCCTTTATGCATTATTGAAAGCATAATCTTTATCTCTCTGATTCTCTAAATTCTTTGACACTTTGAATATAACTGATCAAATTATCAATTTGACATCAATGACAATACAATCCATTAACTGATTTAATGTCTTGCATTATCTTTCTGCATTTCAGTGATCAACTTAACATCTTCAAACATTTAATCAGTTACATGTCATCAATTACATTATCATAATTCATTACGTACCATTGCATACCATTTCATATTCATTCCATTAACATTTTTTTCATTTTTATAATCAAATGCATTTTACAATCCATTTAAAATTCATAACATAATCACATCATCACATACACATATTCATTTCATAATCCATTTCATAAACATAAACATAATGCATTTCATATCATTATATTACATTATTAGGTCACTACATTTTGCATATTCATAATCAAATATATTTACACATCATGATCATGTCATATTTCATGCCATTACATTTCATAAAGCATCCAAAAACATCATAACATAAAGTCATTTTATCTCATAAACGTGCATATCATCTAATTATAAAAGCAACATGACATTTCATCAACATCTCATATGCATATATAGGGATAAAATCATTGCATAACATTAAAATATAACCACAATGCCATAACATCACATTTTTTATTGGATCAACATATCAATCAACATTTTCATCATAATCACATGTGCATATGGGAACATAGAAGCATCATAAGATCATCAACATACATCCATCATATGAATTGCATAAATCACAACCATAAGTATATCCATAAATAATAAATATATCCATCACATAAGAATATGGGAAATAAAATATGTGCATATGTCATAAGCATCAACATCATAAAAATAAAGCATGCATCCATCCAATCATCGTGGCATATCATATAGCTAAAAAAAAAGTCCAACGTACAATGATATCAAAGTCTATGAAAGATACATAAAACTAGTGGTACTAATCATTGAATAATCTGACATAAAGTGTATGTAGTCCCAGTGGATAACTATGAATATATCCTAAAATTGTGGGCCTAGACTGGAGACATGTACATGTCTCCACACCTGAACCACCTTCTCTTGTACCTATACTAGCACCACTTGTACCTAGATCCTATTGCAGTCTAAGAGCTGGACCTATCACCCCTCGAATCTCTATGTGACCTCTTTATGATGCTCCCTTTCTATATCTCTATGCATAGGAGGCTACTCGCCTCTTTCGAGGTACTAGGTATAAATAAACACCTCTATAATAATCATCCTTGATAGTCTCATAACATAGATCATAAATGATATCTATGGTAATAACCTATACTATTATCTACTCTATAGTATAGGCTAACTCCTCTTCCCTAACTCATGCCTCAATAGCCTCATCCTACTCTCTATTGAGTGTGGCTATATATGTTTGTACCTGAGCAAGTTGTGAGCCTAATAGACCAACCTCAGTTTGTGCATGTCTAAGTTATGTCTTTAGTTATTGTACTGATCATTGTAAAACAGTAATCTGAACATGTTTCTACTAAGGGGGCACAATGATCCTGAGTTGAGGACCTACATACTGCTACTATGTGGGGAAATCATGTGCCCATCCTTATCCACCCTGAACTTGTGCATAATCCCATCTTAGGGGATCATATGATCTCCTACACCACACCTCCCTAGGGAATACAAACATAGATTGAGGGCCCCCATCACCTCCTTCATCGTCTCCATCATTGCTTCCACAATGATCACCACCACCTCTACCCCCTCTACCTCCTCTATTAACTCTACCTCCTCTATCACCTCTCCATCCACATCTCCTCCTAGCCCTTGGATAAGGCTCATCATCATATGTAGGTAGGGGCTCATCTTAACATGTAAACTGGGGAAATGGATGATCAATTATATATTGTGAATATTATGGAGATAATCCTCCATCTAGAATTTGACGATGAAGGTCCCACACATGACCACATATGCTTTGCATAATTTTTCTCATAGGCTATCGAAGGACCCCAATCAAAGGTATATTTTGGTTCCCTAGAATACTTTGTGCTGCATTGTGGCATGTCCTATATCTGACCATACTATCTATATACATGGGATACAATGAATCTCTAAATAATATGGGGTGTTCTCCCAATCAAGTATCTGGATACAAACATGAAAGGAAGAACAGTCATTTCCTCAAACCAAACCTCACAAGTAACATAAGGTTGTTGGGATATTGTTCAAATTGTGCATATATGTGCTGGAATTAATATTTTTCATTGATGTCAACATATTCCTACTATTGAATACAATGTTCCTAATTAGTTCAGTATGATGATTTCTATGGTATGACTACTCTAGTGAATATCATATTCTATGAAGCTGGTAATGTGTTTGGGGATGTTTTTACTTGATTCAGTTCAAGTGGTAGAGGATCACATGATGATTTGGGTGAGTTATGATGAATTTATCACAGACTGCTATTTTGGTTATTTTGTCAGAGACAATGTTTCAGTATTTTGATTGGTGTGGATCGTTTTGGCAATATTATTTGTTGCTAATTTGGTGGTGAGTTCAGGACATGGATATGTGTCCTCGACTCTAGTGGTTTATGATTTGGATGCTGGAAATATATTTTTCTTTTATGATAGTGGTTATGGTTTAGTGTTCTTGATGAACAGTACAAAGATGAGTTTGATTCATGAGACAAATTTGTTCCTGTTGATGTCATGGTATTTCATGTTTCTTTCTAATATTTCTTGATCATGTCTTATTCATGTTGGTGGATCATGTTAGTTTTTGTGATCAGAATTAAAGATTCCTCATGTAACATGTTGTTTTTCTTATTGTTATTGGCCAACTTGGTGGTGTAGCATGTTGCGATGGATCATGGCATGATTTATGGATCTAGAGCATGTTCAAGGTTGTTTTTATCAATCATTGCTATGTCTTAGCCGACATTCAATGGATCACATTGATTATTCAGATGTAATGAATTAATATTTTGTAATTAGGTCCCTAAAAGACCTAGTTGAGATAAATTAACATAATGTATATAAATATGTAATCATTTGTAATTGTGAAAGCATGTATGAATGAAGTCGGAGTGTATGAGATGCTGAGAGAAGATGTATGAGTGGAATCTTAAATTGAGGTAGAGAAATATTGTACTTCAATGGAAGTATTTCTTCATATCAGAGGTGTTTGTTAGTTCACGAGCTGGGACAGCATGTCCTCTATGTTTTGAGATCAGAGATTGATGTAAGGCTGAGCCTTCCTTGGGATTGAGATCCTTTTTGTATTTGAGCAGTGAACTCTAGACACTGTACTTGAATGCATGTGCATTCTCCTTTGTAATACTCCTAATAGGGTACAATGCTTTTAAAAAATTACATCCATCTTGTGGGCTTGATCCCCACCATGTTTTTTCCCCTAACAGGGTTTCCACATCAAAAATCTTGGTGTTATGTGGTGATTACCATGTTATGTTCTTGCATTCATGTTTATCTTTTGGATCTGACATTAAGTTGGTAATTTTTTTAAAGTTCTTGAGTTTTTTGTCACAATTGATTCACCCCCCCCCCTCTTATTTGTGTGTGTTGCATTTATTATAAAAAAGGTCTCTACACAATAGTGTCTAGATCATCAAAGGATAGTCTCCAATAATCTAGTTTTCCCAGCTTGTGTTGGACAACCAAACCTACACACACACACACACACACACACACACACACACATATATATATATGGCCTACCTACTGGTCCATCCCTATCACAAAGAGGTTTTGAAACTGGTATGTGCTCCCAGACCCAAATCTATAGTGACATGACACTGTAAGACAAACTAGCACTGCCATCATAGACCACCCTGTGTAGATGATGATATAGATGTGTTAAAATCAAAGAACGTCATGTAAAGTAGGTCCCCTGAGTCAACATTCTCTCTATAGTAGTGTTTGATAAAAAAAAACTATACGCTCTCCTATCTAGCCATAAAAACCCTCTAATCAATCAAACTTATACTACGCATAGTAGCTCATATGATAAATGCATCTCTACCCAGTCTATATAATAACCTTTGATCTGGTCAAACTGAAAGATCCTATGTAATGCAAAAACCACCTCATCCCCATCAACATCATATGACACTGAAGGTCTCATGACTGGAACTCTCAGAATGTGATAAACATACTCCAGGATCACCATCATCTCGCTAGTAGGAAGGTGAAAAGTGTTATGCTAACTATGTTATCTCTCATCCAGTGCAGTGAGAAATCTCCTATTAACCTTATACAGGGCCATATCTAAAAAGAGACCTAGGACACAAAAAATATCGTGAATGTATCAGCGAGAGATAACATAGGAATCAAGTAAAATAATCAAGGATACTAGTTGTACATCATTAGTGTACCTCTCTACTCCTATGATCCAAACATATTAGTTAGTCAACAAGACCAATCAATAATCAATCGATCAACTAAAATTAATAAATCTATCAATTAAATTAACCAATTAGTATCACATAAATCAACATCAAATAATCCTCATCAATCATCAATCTATCAGCCTATCTATGGCTCTTATCTATCAGGGAGCCACGAATCACATATCAACCTATCTATTAGTTTATTCTAATTATGTCTCACCGATTCTCGATTATTAGGGAATCAAACATCATCAAATTACAACATCGATCATCGATGGTTATTGACTATATCAAAAAGGGGGAAAAAAAATTTATTTGGGCCATGCGCTAATATGTGCACTCAATGTGTCAAAATGGAATTTAAATGTGTTATTTTAAGTTATGTGCTAAAATGCAACTTTCATGTGCTACTTAGCAAATTCAATGTGTTGATAGGTGTTATGCACTTCTTTACACATGTTATGCATTGTTAAATAAACCCTATGTGTTATTAGGCAATTTGTATGCACTATTATGAACTTCCTCTGCTTAAAACCTAATATCTAAGCACTAAAACTCTAGTTTGTGTGCTAATATGTAAACCCTATGTGCTAAAACACAAAAAGTAAATAAAGGTATCAAAATGAATAAAATTTTGAAATCCCAAAGTGGGTTTTTTATTACATACTAGTGGGTCATACTCAAGAGGTCTTTGATGGTGTTGGATCTGCTCAAATCTGTGACTCACATAGGGGACCACCATTTTTTACTTAGAAAGAGATAAATTTTCAAATAGGAGTGTGTAAATGAATAGTAAAAAGTGCTTTTTACTCCTTTTAATCCTTTTCAACCAAAGGTATTTTAGTAGCATTTTATTATTTATTTTCAAATGAGCCTAATTATTCAAACTAAGCATCTTATTATGTTATCGGGAAATAAATTGTAATATTTTTAGAAACATAACAAAATTATCAAAAAATCATACAATTTCTAAAAAAATTTGCAAAATTTCATAAAAATTCAACAATTATCAAATTTTCTCCAATTTATCTCTCCAGGGGGCATACACCATTGATTAAGTTTTTTTAGCATTTTAGACTGTTGGAGATTTTCTTTTGTGAAAATAATTGATTGTATGTTTGTCATTGATGACAACATATAATACACAGCGGTGTTCTATATGCAATTATTAGTACAGATGTTTTGGAGCTATGTGTGTTTACTTCCATGATGTATACATATTCTAGATGCTATATGCATTCACGCCAAGTCAGATATGAAGTTTTAGTTGAGTTATGTTAATCAGTTATGACAGTTACAGTGACTAAAGATTATCTGTGAAGAGCCAACGTAATTACAGTATTTCTTGAGTTGCGCCTATCTTTGGGATATGCGTGTTTGTATTAATGTTTAGTTATGAGTTAGTGATGATTATACAAAGGTTCCAAGCGTGTTTTAATATAATCGTTATATTGGAGTAAAATTGGTGAAGCTGACTTTGTGAAGCGTCGCATCTATTCAGTTAGAGTTGCACGGTTGTAACTTTGATTGCGTGGTTAGTTAAGCCAATAAATAAGTTGATGAAGTGTTTCTAGATACCTTCGTGACATTATCCTTGGTGAAGATACTTATAGTAGTTTGTATGGTGAACACTAAGTGTGAATGATAAGAAAAGAGACAAAAAAAAGTACAGATCAGAATGTCCATTGTTGTGGGACAATAGAGTCATTTCATTCATCAAGAAAAGATCTATGTGAAGAAGAAGCAGAATTATACAATACACTGGAACTGATCAAGACAGCAGGTCTACTCAAACAAGTCCATTTATCAGATATAGTGCATATCTATTTTACTAAAGGTTGCAGCCTTCATCATTTTAGTAGTGATCTTTTGGACAGTGAGTCCTCACCCCTAACAGGGTTATTTTTAAAAGACTCCTAACAGGGTTAGACCTTTAACCAGGTCACTGTACTTATTGCATTGTAAAGAACAACTCCTAACAGGGTTGCAATATCTCCTAACAGGGATAATTATACTCAAGTATAGTTCTTTGTGGGTGCTAATTCCCATTGGGGTTTTTACCTATTTGGTTTCCCCATAACAAAAATTGTTGTGTTATCTGAATGTGCATTTTCTTTATGTTAATTTATAATTAAGTGAAGAAAATAATTAAAATAGCTTATAAATGATTCACCCCCCCCCCTCTTAGTTATCCTTTGGGACTATTCCAACAATTGGTATCACAGCAAAGTGCCTTGGAGAGAAATTCTAACAACTTAAGGTAATCAGATGGCATACTTCAGGAAAGAGAGTCCTAAGTTTGATGGAGAAAACTATCTTGACTGGAAGAAAAAAATGATAACACATCTTCAGTGCATTGGATTTGAGATCTATGAGATTTCCACTCATGCAATTGAAGTTCCCACCTTGAAAGACCTTGCAGAAGAAGACTCTACAATTAAACAAAAGGAAGTGTTCACTCAAAATGCAATTTCCAAAGAAGCCCTAATCAGTGCCCTATCTGATAGTGAATTTTCTGAGATCAAGAAGGAAGATAAAGCATACTCTATTTGGAAATACTTAGAAGATATGTTTGAACGATACATCCAAGAAAAGAATGCATGCAGAAAGACATGGAAGAAAAGATACAACAACTTAGAGATGCTACCTGAAGAAAACATCAGAGCCTACAATCAGAGAATCAATGAAGCAGTTTCAGGTATCAAGAAAAATGGTGGAGAAATTTCAGAGGATGATATAATGGACAAACTAATGACTACATTGATAGCAGACTATGAGAGAAAGATCAATATCTTAGATGAGACTATGAAATTTTCAAAAGAATTCAAGATGGAGACTTTGATCAGCAAAATATCTACATTTGAGATATCAAGATTGAAGATAGAACCTAAAAGTGAGACAACTTTCAAAGCCTCGGTCCACAACAAGAAATCTATAAGAAGCTCTAGTAATAATGAAGAAGTGGATACAGAACTAGAAGAAATCATTGCTATTATTGCCAAGAAAGAAAGGAAAGGTAAAGGGAAATATGAAGGATAGCTACCATTCAAATGTTTTTCATGCAACAAAGTTGGTCACTTTGCATCCAAGTGTTCTACAAGAGTCAAGAAGTTCAGATCAAATTACAAGCTCAAGTACACTAAGGAATGTTATCATGCTAAAGATGGTGTAACTAATGATGATTCGGGAGAAGATGAAATTGGATTTGTTTCCATTAAAGACATTGAGAAGATGCTTGAAGAAATGGACAAAGAAGATGAAGAAAAACCACAAGAGTTAGCATTAGTTTCAAAAGTTGACATCAGAACTGACTGGATCATTGACAACGGATGTTCACACCACATGACAGGAGACAAAGATAGATTTTTACATTTGGAAAAGTACAAAGGTGGCATGGTTAGATTTGGAGATAACACTCCCAAACCAATCATAGGTAGAGGTTCTATCACCTTAGATGGAAAGAATAAGACAGATGATGTTATTTATGTTGATGGCTTACATCATAACTTACTAAGTGTTGGATAGTTGCTCGATAAAGGATATCAGTTGGAATTCAAAAACAACCAGTGCATCATTAACAACAAAGAAGGAGACATGATTGCATCAGGCTCAGACACCAAAGGTAATTTCTTTTAGCTCAATTCAGAAGTAAGTTGTTTTGTTGCAAAAGTGGATGACAGTTGACTATGGCACAAGAGACTTTGTCATATCAATTTTGACAACATAGTCAAGATAAGTAATGTAAAGGTAGTAACAAACCTTCCAAGTATTGCAAGACCAGTTGACACTATGTGCAGGGAATGTGTAATGGGGAAGCATGTGAGGACTTTATTCAGGAGAAAACAAGACTCTACTAAAAACAAATTAGATCTAATACATACAGACCTATGTGGACCTACTCAGACAAGATCATACTACGGAGAAAGGTATTTTATTTTTTTCATTGATGATTTATCAAGGATGATGTGGGTTGTGTTCTTAAAAGACAAATCTAAAGCTTTTGAGAAGTTAAAAATATTCAAAGCTAAGGTTGAGAATGAATTTGCATTGAAGATAAAATGTCTAAGATCTGATAGAGGAGAATTCACCTCTAACCAGTTTTATGATTACTGTGAAGAACATGGAATCAAAAGATAGTTATGTGCACCTAGAACCCCTCAGTAGAATGGGATTGTAGAAAGAAGGAATAGAATAATACTTGACACATCACACACTATCATGATTGAAGGAAAGGTTTCCCATACCTATTGGAGAGATGTGGTTAATAGAGTAGTCTATACTAGCAATAGAATACAATTGAGGCTAGGTGCAAACAAGATACCCTATGAAGTATGGTTTGGTAATGTACCTACTATAAAATACTTCTGAATCTTTGGAAGCAAGTGCTACATCAAGAGAGATGATAGCATTGGCAAGTTTAGTGCTAGAAGCGACGAAGGTATTTTTCTTGGTTACTCTACTAAAAGCAAAGCCCATAGATGTTTTAATCTAAGATTAAAGAAGATCATTGAAATTACTCATGTGAAGATTGATGAGAAGTTTATGATTCAAGAAAGATATTATGAATGTGCTCCCATGCTTGAAGATGAGCCCAGACCCATCAATAAGGACACAGTTATTGAAGAAATGTTTGATTGTATTGATTTTTCATGTAACAATCCTGAACCAAGTGAAGAAGAATCATAGATTATAGATGAAAGTGTCACTCCTAAGAACTCAAAATACACATCCAAATACCACTCTAAGGAAGACATCATTGGAGATTAGAGCGCTAAATTCTTGAGAAGATCCAGAGAAAAAGGTTCAACCACTGATGAAGAGGTATGCTTACTTTCTCAGATTGAACCCTTAAGTGTTGAAGATGCATGCAAAGCTTCAGATTGGCAAAGTGCTATGCAAAAAGAATTAGATCAAATAATCAAGAATGATACATGGGATTTGGTCCCTAGACCTCATGACAAGAATGTGATTGGAACAAAGTGGATATTCAGGAACAAAATGAATGAAGAAGGCATAGTGGTAAGAAACAAAGCAAGATTAGTATGTAAAGGATATGCACAGAGAGAAGGAATAGACTACACTGATGCATTTTCCCCTATGAGAAAAATAGAAGCTATCAAGTTGTTTTTGGCCTATGAAACATTCAAGAACTTTAAAGTATATCAAATGGATGTCAAGTCAGCTTTTCTGAATGGTGACTTGAAGGAAGAAGTCTACATAGAGTAGCCTAAAGGATTCAAACTTTCAAACAAACTAGACATGGTATGCAAATTAAAGAAACCACTTTATGGACTTAAACAGGCCTCAAGAGCTTGGTATGAGAGACTTGATGGTTACTTAACAAAGATAGGATTCAGAAAAGGAGCGGCAGACTTTAATTTACTCATAAGAGAGACAGATGAAGGATTACTACTCATTTCTATTTTTGTTGATGACATTATCTTTGGAGGTAATGACAAACTAAGTGCAGAATTCGCCAAGGAGATGAAAAGTGAGTTTGAAATGAGCATGATTGGACCTACAAAATATTTTCTTGGATTGAATGTAAAACAAACAGACAAAGGCATATTCATAAATCAGTCTAAGTATGTGAAAGAGATATTGAAGACTTTCAAAATGGAAGATTGCAAACCAGTAAGCACTCCCATGATAATAGGAAGTAAGCTTTCTAAAGATGATGATTATACAATAGTTGGCAAGACTCTATACAAGACTATGATTGGAAAACTCATATATCTTACTCAATCTAGACCTGATATTTCCAATGTAGTTGACATTGTTGGAAGATTTGCAACTGAACCTAAACAAAATCACCTAATGGCAATAAAAATAATATTCAAATATTTAAAAGGAACTATAGAATATGGTTTATGGTATCCTAACTCAGAGAATATACAACTTCATGTGTATACTAATGATGATTGGGTAGGTTGTGTTGATGACAAAAAGAGTACCTCAGGAGGAGCAGTATTTCTTGGAGACAGATTGGTTACTTGGACAAGTAAAAAATAGAATTGTAACTTTCAATCAACAGTAGAAGCTGAGTATGTTGCAGCAGTATTGAATTGTTCAACAATGGTTTGGATCAAACAGATGATTAAAGACTTTGGTATTTAGATTTATTATCCTATTTCTATCCACTGTGACAACACTAGTACTATCAATATGTCAAAGAACCTTGTGATGCATGCAAAGAAAAAACACATTGAGATCAAATACCACTTTCTAAGAGAAAAAGTTGAAGACAGAGAAGTAAAGTTGGATTATGTGAGCACTAAAGAACAATTAGCAGATATTTTTACAAAGCCATTATCAAAAGATACTTTTGAGTATCTCAGGGAAAAGTTGGGAGTAATTCCCTTTCCTGAGTCTGATTAGAATCTGCAGCAAAGAACATCAGTCCTTGGTGAATGATGAATGGTTGACTACTCTACTTCTAGAGTAGTACATGTGTCTAATGGTGTTTAACACCCTTTTCCATTGATGTCAAAGCGGGAGTATTAGTAAGGGGGAGCATAACTATTGGGGAGTATATAGTTAGAAGAGCAGTAGCAGTGAAGAGGAAATTTTGATGAGGATATTGAGAAGATTATAAAAAGAAGGAAGACACTTTGAGTTGATGATATCATATGTTGCCATCAATGTCAAAGGGGGAGATTTTTGGAGATTTGCTTCTGTGCAAATAATTGATTGTATGTTTGTTATTGACGATAATATATAATACACAGCGGTGTTCTATATGCAATTATCAGTACATATTTTTTGGAGCTATGTGTGTTTACTTCCATGATGTATACATGTTCTAGATGCTATGTGCATTCACACTAAGTCAGATATGAAGTTTTAGTTAAGCTATGTTAATCAGTTATGACAGTTACAGTGACTGAAGATTATCTGCGAAGAGCCAACATAATTATAGTGTTTCTTGAGTTGCACCTATCTTTGGGATATGTGTGTTTGTATTAATGTTTATTTATGAGTTAGTGATGATTATACAAAGGTGCCAAGCATGTTTTAATAGAATCATGATATTGGAGTAAAATTGGTGAAGTCATCTTTGTGAAGCATCGTGTCTATTCAATCTGAGTTGCGTGGTTCTAATTTTGATTGTGTGGTTAGTTATGCCGACAAAGAAGTTGATGAAGTGTTTCTAGATACCGTCATGACCTTATCCTTGGTGAAGATACTTATAGTAGTTCGTATGGTGAATGCTAAGTGTGAATGATAAGAAAAGAGACAGAAAAAGTATAGATCAGAATGTCCATTGTTGTGGGACAGTAGAGTCATTTCATTCATCAATAAAAGATCTATGTGAAGAAGTGGAAGTATACAATACAATAGAACTGATCAAGACAACAAGTCTACTCAAACTGTTCATTTATCAGATATAGTGCATATCTGTTTTACTGAAGGTTGCATCCTTCATCATTTTAGCAGTGAGATTTTGGACAGTGAGTCCTCACCCCTAACAGGGTTATTTGTAAAAGAATCCTAATAGGGCCAGACCTTTAACCATGTCACTGTACTTATTGCATTGTAAAGAACAACTCTAAATAGGGTTGCAAGATCTCCTAACAGGGATAATTATACTCAAGTACAATTTTTTGTGGGTGCTAATTCCCACCGGGGTTTTTACCTATTTGGTTTCCCCGTAACCAAAATTGTTGTGTTATCTGAATGTGAATTTTCTTTATGTTAATTTATAATTAAGTGAAGAAAAGAATTAAAATAGCTGATAACTGATTCACCCCCCCCCTTCTTAGTTATCCTTTGGGACTATTTCAACAGAGACATCATCGGGGGCATAGATCAAATCTGTAACATCAAATGAATGTATATGAGTTAACAAATTGATCTGGAACTGATATGGGACATCTTATGAGTTTCACGTCATATCACTGAATTGTAGTCAGAGGCGGTTAACTTGAATTTTCTTTGAACCAACACAGTTCTCGCACATTGATTCAAAGAGGAGGGAAATGTATACACCTAAAATTAGTCAAGGAGTGTTATTAATTAAATACTAGATATTTAAATTATTAGATCCTAAAGTCCTCTACTATATAATTAAGTTCTTTAATTTAATTATATAGTTCATATTATAATTAAAATTATTCCTAACATAAATCAATTCATACCTTTTCCACCTTATCCCCCTTTTCCACCTCACATGCCACATCACTACCCACCTTGACATGTGACAAGAATATCAATTTATGAACAATAATAAATGGGCATTTATCTTTAAATTTTTATAGATTCCCTCCTCCAACAAACATATCCCGTTGGCAACCACCTTGGAAAATTGGCCTATGAAATCTCTCCTCATAAACAACCAAGTTTTGACACTTGTCCATCTAGCCACATGTCATCTTTCTCTAATCTCCTTCCAACCTCCTTTGACACATTCCCTCAAATCAAATTATGTTATTGACATTTGGCATCATTTAGTTGATGAAAGAATCATTTATCCTCATTTCTACTTCTCAACCATTCAATCCTCCAGGCTGAATCCTTACTGTTGGTTTGTTCCACTTAGGTTCTTACCTTGGAAATCCTACAAATGTCGCTAATTTTTAAGGAAGACGGATCCCATTTTCATGTTGCATAGAATTCATGCTAGTTTTACATCTTATATTGTGCATCCATGTTAGTGTTAATATAACTTTAAGTTGCATCTTAGGTTTTTTTTTTCATAGTAATTTTTATCATGGCTTAGTCTAATTAGAAACATCTCATCTCAATAGCTTAGTTCATAATCTTTAATCTCGCATCTTTCAACTTAGATCCAACATCATACCTCTCTTAAGTATCTTGCACCTTACATTTTCATATTATATTTGGTAAATGATGTTCATTGAGTTGTCATCTAAATGATATTGTGCTACTAAGAGAAATTTAAAAAGACCAAATAGGTCCTTAATGATAGAGGACCATGAGACAATTTTAGCAACTAACTTTCAGGGTTTATGTATTTTATTTGATTTACATTAGTCTCTAATGCAAGGTTTCATGAGTGTGTTCAGTTTATTTGACTAACCTGAATTATATATACATAACCATCAATAGTATATTATCTATGAATCACTGCTGATATAAACCTAGCCAAGCTAACTTACTATAAATAGTAAGGTCCCAAAACCACACCTAAACACCTTAGAATCATCTACAACTAAAATTATCCAGGCTAAATGTCCTCAAGATCCCTTAAATTCCTTGGTTAGCCTACAAGAACATGGAGAAATAGGCTAACAACAACCAAATACATAATGTGATAGAAAGGAGACATTACATACAATTCTTTCCTAGGTTATCCTTGGATGGAATGTCTAGCATTGCACAAGTTGCTAGATCATCAATTCCATCTTTGCACTGATCCTCCCTCTGGGGATGAGTGTAAATAGAATAACACAACTTTCTAGACTATTTCCTACTCTTCCTCCTCTTTATCTCATATATCACACAACATAATGCAAATTTTTGTCCTATTGGATCTATGCTTTTTCATGGATCACCTAGGATAAACACTTTACTAGTGTGTGCAATTCGTGGCCTCTCTCTCTCTCTCTCTCTCTCTCTCTCTCTCTCTCTCTCTCTCTCTCTCTCTCTCTCTCTCTCTCTCTCTCTCTCTCTCTCTCTCTCTCTCTCTCTCTCTCTCTCTCTCTCTTTGATCCCATTCATGTGTTGGTAGTTTGATCATGGATTCTTGCCTCAGTTTTGATGTGTTCTCTTTCTCTTCCTATTTGACCACTTCTGCCCTTACAATATCATTCTGAATATAATACTAGAGGTTGGGACATTATTCTCATTAAGGTATTTTCAACTAGTTGATTTGGATTCTTTTTTTTTTTTAGTACTAACCCCTACATTGTAAGCCTTTTTTGTCTTTGTTTTCCTTTACCTTTATCTTTTCATTTTTGTGTTCCCTTGCACATGTTTGTATGAGTTAATATCCTTAGTTTGGTTTCCTGTTCCCTTGAGCTTAGTGATGTCTTACCTCTTTACAGTCTTGCCCTGATTCTCTCTCTCTCTCTCTCTCTCTCTCTCTCTCTCTCATGAGTATATGCATACAATCATACTCCCATTACAGTAAGGGACAAATTTAGCATTGTAAATTGTAAGCACCCTGCTAAGGTATAAAATTTATAGTTATTTAGCACCCATTTTAGTGTGTTATCATTCTCTTATGCATAAAAGAACTTTTTAATGTATTTATTTAATAAATATTTAAATATTTTTCTCTATTACTTTAATTTACATGAGGGTCCTTAATTTATATGTTCTCCCTTTAATCATTTCACCCATTTATCCCACCTTGTATACATATGCCCCATGTTAATATTGGTGGTATTTTGTATTTATTCTAAATTCAAACCTTGATTTCATATGAATTTTGGGTATCCCAATACCTTCATTGACCCCCAATTCAATTTTGAGCCCTAATTGACTAGAATTGGGCACCCCATAAGGCATGGGACGAAATGGGTTGCCTCATACCTTGGGAGGCACCCCATTCCACTAAAATGTGGCTCAAATTTAAATTGCAAAAAGGTCTTGAGTTTTTAGCAAGATATTCAAATCCAAGTCATCCCTCTTTGAGTTTTGAGCTTTGAAATGGTTTGGAGAGGTATAAAAGAAATGATACCTTCTTCATTTTAGCAATCCAAAATCCATCCACAAGAAATTCACTAATTCAATCAAGCACCCATGATCTCAAGCATTCAAGGAGAAAGTCAAGCACTTCAATCATTCAATATATTTCATTCCACCATATTATTCATCTCATGGAAAGCTACAACAATCATTATGAAAGAATGTCTTTTGTGATTTCCTTTAGGCCTTTGTGGATTCATGCTATTATATCAACACTTGTGATTTCATTTTGAAGCATAATTTCACCATTCAAGGTATAAGACACCTTACTCTCTTATTCAAGACTCTACTATTAACACACTTCCCTTTTTCAATAATTTATATTTAAATTTCAAGGTTAATTCCTATACAAGGGGTTGATTGACAAAAACCCGTTTCTCCCAAAAAAATTATCATTTTTTTCTGTACAGGTGACAGCTGGTGGCAAAGCTACAAAAAGAGTTACAGGGAGATATGACAAGAGAATATAGGTGGAAAAACTTTCATTAGAATTTCCAGGTCTCAGATGCCTCTCAAGGCTTTTGTCAAGCTAGGTCACCCTGTACCCTCTAGTTTTCCCCATTCCTACCATTCTAGACTCAAATTTGGATCACAAGTTAGTCTTTATTTTAGATTTTTAGATCTGGTGTTGTAATTGAGTTTATAGTTTGCGATCTATCTATATGTATAATTTATCCTATTTTTCCCCTACATCTTACATTCTTCACTTTCCATTTTATATAGTCAACTTTAAACTCATTAGTGAAGGAATTCTTGCATCCTCTTAGTGTTTGAGCCTCCTTGACCCAAGTGTATCAACTTTTTTTCCAATATGTGAGTGAAATTTAGGTGTGAGCCTCCTATTTTGATAATCCATCTTAGTGATTGCCCCTTGCACCTATTTTATTTCATCACAATAAACAACAACATGTCTCCTAAAATTTTGAAGAGGAAATTGAACCAAGTGAAGAAAAAGGAACTAAGGAAAAGAAATTATAAGATACCCCTAAGACTCTAACAATGTATATGGCAGTACTTGTTTTTCCCTTTGCAAAATTTGGTAATTTTAGTGCCTTTGCAGTATAGTGGTAATTATGTTTGTCTTCATAGAAGGTCTTAGGGTTTAGGGTTTAAGGGATTTTGCTACAGTTGTTTGATTTTTTTTAAACCCTAAATGTTTCTTTTCCTTCTTTACCTTTTCATGCCACTTATTGGTGGGTCTTTTTTTCATGGTAGTGTGTCATTATTTATAAGTCCCTAGGTTCAATCATTTTTAATTTGTTGACACCGTGGTTTTTCTTTTCATTACGTTTGGCGTGCTTTATCAGCTCACCAGTCCCTTTTGTTTCAACCTATGATGTCAAGGTTTATGTTACGGTTAGTGGTTAGTTTTATTACAAGTGTCACAGTGATGGTCAATATTTCAACTAACAGTTATCATTTTCTTGGTTGTTCTCATTCTTGCAATCGAATATATAACCGTCAGAGTTGATCATGAATACACGAAAAGGTGACACCTAACATAAGTTGAGTGGCTAAAGGATTATGGATTTTATTTCCTACTATTTTTGTTTTTGGTTGGTTACCTTTCATGCTACTAAAGGGACCATCTTTCTACACATGAAAATTTGAGTGATGATCTTATGTTCTAAGCATGAAAGTTGCTTGAGTTTTAAGTCAAAAGGGAAAGGGTTGCAGAGTTGATCGTCAGATAAAGATCAACCGAGATCAATAGTTGTTCTTGATACATGATCAATTTTTTTAGGCATTTTAATGATCACAAATACACAAGATGACGCCATGTATCTAGAGGTGTGCAATGAACTTGTGATCGATGGGACCAAATTTGATCACATGTGAAGTATGGTCTAATCCAACTCAACGGTCAATGTTAGAGTGACCAATCGACATCATCCGATCAGGAAAATCAACACTTGTTATTCAAATTCATTTCAAATAAATTTGAGTCTGTTTTCTCATGTGAGTGAATAATTAATGGCGGAAACTATTATTTTTCTATTGCATTTGTAGTGATTTATACCAAAATTAATGATTGTTTTGATTCAAAAAAGAAAAAGGAAGAAATTTTTTATACTCTGGTGATCTAGCACAGGGATTCATGATTTTATAAGAAAATTTTATTAGGGTTGCAAGCAGAAAATTCATAATTTCATCTTCTTGTAATCCTAATTGTTTTAATGGAGAATATTAGTCAAATTTGCATGCATTTGCAGGGTTTTGATTGGTGAAGGGTTTTTGAAATAGGGTATCATGAAGTTGATAAGTAATTGAGTAGAATTAAGAAGAATTTTTAAGTTTATCCTCGTGCCCTAGTTTTTGAATTTCAATTTTGTCAAAATTTTGTAAAATATAGATCCTTTGAGAAAGCACTCAGGACAGACATAATATCAAAGGAGGAATCTTTACGATGTCTTCTTAGATTAATTAAATTTTTCAACTTGTGATAGATGACAGGGACACTTGATGTTAGATGGGAAAGCCCTAGGTGAAAGATTAGTGGATAAGGAATATATTATTTTAGATGTTAGGATTCCAATGATGGGTCTCAATTTATTTAGAATGTGGATAGGACAAAGGAATTTAGCGAACCCATGGTCTAATGCCTAACAATTTGACCTAGGTAGGGTTGTGGTCCCTGGGTTTTTTATGGATGTAGACTTATTATGGGATATTGTAGACCAATATAATCATTTTTTAGATTTGTTACAAATATGAATGGTGAGGTCTTGCTCAGTATCACCAATGATGGAGTGTGGGAGGTTTTTGGGTTAAGTGATCTATCAACACAGTTAGAAAACATTGATATGGATGCCATCATTGAGGATTACAAGAAGATGAGAGATTATGTTAGAGGAGCTTTGTTGTCACATCATCTAGCAAGCGTTAATGATTTAAAATATTATGTTGGGCCTAGTTCCTTATAGTTTTTTCATATTGAGACATTCTTCTTGCATGCTACGGAAACCTTCTACTCATTATGTCAGGTAATTGGTAAGCACCCAAGCAATATGATGCCACCAGGTTTTATGTGTACGGTTATTCAAATACAAAATCCAAGCTTCACCAATGTGTATGATTTTGCATCCTATCTAGTAGATAAGATACATGAGGGGTTACTGTTGGTGAAGAAAGAGAGGGGGAAATTCTCTTTCTACCACTATTCATTGTTAATGCATTTTATTTTTTAAGAAGGAAATTTTCTTTTCTTAGAGTATGAAATTGATAAGAACAATTGGGCGAGAAGTGCCAGTTCAAATTTGGATAATGGATCTGTCATGGGATAGAAGTGAGGCTACATTTGTGAGGTTTGAAATTTTTTTTTGCATCTAGGCTTAGGTCTATATTGATGGCAGATGTAACCAGGATTCATGTAGACCTCTATGCATTCTTGAGACCTAAAGAAATGAAGCTAGAGCTAAAAATTTCACATAATTGGGGTAATGTAACACCCTACAATGTCAGCACAGTCCTAAGAATATATGGATTTTAGGAGACACCCCACGTGTTTCCTTTTGAGGTACCTTTAAGGTTGGGAATTGCAAAGGTGATATGGAAGATTGGCCAGATTGAGGAAACATAATTGGTAGGGAAGAAAAAGTTTACTTTTTTCCCAAATAACACGATCATTCCTTATTTTGATATAACGAGAGGTGGTTGGGTACACTTTGATAAATTATTTGAACCCTGTCATCTGGGCAGTGTAATAACATACGATGAT
This sequence comes from Thuja plicata, assembly GCA_018584345.1. Classification (NCBI taxonomy): domain Eukaryota; kingdom Viridiplantae; phylum Streptophyta; class Pinopsida; order Cupressales; family Cupressaceae; genus Thuja; species Thuja plicata. The sequence continues at coordinate 1,722,218 of MU228142.1, read as the reverse complement.
TAGGATAATTTCTTCAATGTGTTCAAATTAAGTATTAGAATTCCTCAGAGGGAGCATGTCTTTTATTACCCTAAGGATGTAATTAAAAATTAGTTTGATTTAAGGCTACAAGAGGAATTTAAGGAGAACTGGGTAGCTTACAAGAATTTATTGGCTATAGTTAGAGAGATGGATGCATTGTATAATCCTCTAATAGGATTTACACCTTTTTCAAAAAAGATAAGAGGCTTAATGCAAAATTATGAATAGATCATGGAGGAAATTAAGGATAAGTTGGCCCTATTGGGAAAAATTTATAGAGATGTTCCAAATACCGGGGTTTCTTCACACATTGATCCACCTAAAAAGGGTGAGACCAAGGTTGAGACTTTGATTATCACATATGTGCCTCACAGGCATAGGGTAGGTGAGTTGGAGGATAGACCTACTTTTGGAGAAACACTTGGCACCAGATATATAAAAATTAGAGAGGAGTCTAAATCTTTTGATGATGAAGACATGGTTGATGTACCTAGTTCATTGTGAGAGGAGGAAGTTGTGGAATCAAGGAGAAAGGGGGAAAATGTTGTTACTAATGATGACCCTACCACTACACCACCTATCAAGACTTTGGGAGGCATAATGATTGTTGAACATGGTGATTCTCCACCAGATATACCCTAACCACCACCTAAAAATAAAAATTAAAAGGACTCATGTAGTTGGTGAAATTGATGAGAGTGGTATAGTCACAATCTTCGATAAGGAAGTTCATATGGGTATGCTTGTTGAGCCTGTGGCTCCAAAGTTAAATTTTAATACACAGGATATTCAATGTATGGCATATAGAGATGTTAGGAAGGAGGCATCTAAGGCCTTTTTTAATGATGATAATTTTTTGAAAAGCAAGGCATTTTTACATTGGATCTAGAAAACTAGGATACCATATTATAAGAATAAATGTGAGGACAAGATTGTTGCACAACTAGTCAGGCCTTAGCATGGATGTGAAGAAGAAATTAAAGCTGAAATGGTGAAGGAATTTAATTCTCTAACACAAGAGGAATGAAGGAAACTTGTACAAGATGTTGGTGTATTGTTTCTCCCTGATTAGGATATTGTTGATGATGTGGCCCTAGATGTTATAATAAAATCAAAGGAGCCTCTATATGAGTATGAAGAAGAGGAAAGAAAATAGTTGAGAGGATCAGCATGGACTTTAAATTATGCAGCTTTAGCTATTTGGTCTGTGTCATAGGAAGGGAGAAGGCCAGGTACTAGAGGAGGTGACCCTAATTTGGGTGGTAGCCGAATTATTAAGAGAGCTTCAAAGACATCCAATGTTGAAGTTGCATGTCTTACAATGAATGTTGCCTTGTTATTTAAGGAGACAACAAAGAGGGAAGAAGAAAATAAAATAGATTATAAGGGGAAATATGAAGAGTTTTTTGGTAAGTATGGGCAGCTACATAATTATTTTTTTGAATTAAAAGTTGTATACATGATATTGGAACAAAAGGTGAAAGATATGGAATCTCATGCTTCTACTTCCACTGCTAGTCCATCCATTATTAGGAGAATTCATCCTACTGTATCCAGTCAACAAATTGTTGTTTATATTCCTATAGTTGTCCAACCACAACCAAGAATTTATGAGCCAACATGCTCTGTGGACCCAACCAGGGCACAATTCCATAAAAATATTGATGAATTGGAGAATAAGTTAAGGGATACCATAGAAGAATTATCTGAGAAACAAAGATAGTTGGTATTTATAGTACCATATCTTTTATACCATAAAGTTGAGAATAAGTTGGTCCTTGTTCATGAATTTTATTCTCTATTTTTTGCTACAGTCGGGAGTTTTCCAAGTGATAAGGCCAATTTTATGTCAATTATGGATAAATGGATAAGAAGAGTTGACAATCTCAGGAAAATGGTTATTGCTTCTAGTTTCCACAGGGATAAGCCAAAAGAGATACTACCCACATATGCCCTGGTGAAGGAAATTCATAATTTTTAGATGTTACCATAAGGAATTGAGAGAAAGGGAAGAGAAATTCTTGCTGATTTTAATGATCTTAAAAACACTTTGATCACTTAGATTAATGATAGGGAGGGAAATGTGAAGCCTCTTAAATTATGGAAAGAATAAGCAGATCAAGAGATCATATCAAAGGTAGACATTATCTGTGATGATTTTGACACAGGTATGTTAGAAGAATGCATAGATAAAATCATTGCTACAGGAAAATTTCTATGAGGGTTTTGAGAGGGAAGATAACCACATTACAATGAAATAAACACCCTACAGATCTAAGGTAGATAAGATAATAAAATACCCATGGCAAGCAGATGAAGAGTTTGAATGATGGGCTAGCATATGCATGGTAGAGGTATAGAATGTAAACAGTTAGGTCTTAATTGTTAGGGTGATAACTAGTCACTAAATTTTGGTATAAAGTGTTGCAGTTATGTTTTATTCCATCCTTTTTGTAGTCACGATTCCACCAAATCAAATTTTCAACAGCTAGACATGATGCAAAGGTTGAGGTGAGATTTTTCAGTTCCAAGAGATTCAAATTTTGTCTTATTCATGGAATCTTGTAATTGATTATGTGATTGTCAAGTAAAAAATTGACATGTGTCTCTTCTGGCCCTTAGCTTGTATTTTTTCCCTTGTTCCTATAAAAGGGTAATCAAGGCCAAGAGACAGGGTCTGAATCTTTTTGATAGAAATCTATTGTCTAGGTTTATTGGTCCAGGTGAAGCTTTATGCTATTTTGAGAAAACTATAAGCATTTTTAAAGAAAAAAAATGGATTTAGTTCTATTTTCTTGCATGTTTTGAGTCAAATTCAAGTGTATTTGTGTTGTATGATAGGAGTAACTTCAATATTAATGGAAATACATATTTCTAGCCCAATTCTCTCCTTTGAGTAAATTCTATGTGTTTTGGTTTAATTGAACCAAGGGTTTGATTATTTCAGTGCACTGTTATGGTGTATATAGTTTATATTCATGCTTTAGTTCAAGGAATCAATGAAAAATATTGAATATATAAATTTTAGATCCATACGGTCTACTCAGGGATTTTGATAAGTAGGATAGGTCATAAATGCACTTTGAATACATTGTAAGGCAATGTTATTCTAGATTCAGAATTTATTAAGCATAATACTTGTCATAAAATGCAAATGTATGTCAAATTTACAATTAACCCAATCGATAGGGAGATGATCTAAATTGTGTTTTAAATTTTTGGGTTTTGTTCATATTCATTGGGTTTCACATAAAAATTGATTAGTAACAAAGTCCATTTTTTTAATTTTGTATGTTGAAGTTGACAAAATACATAATCTCATGCTCTAGGAAAGTTGTAAATCAATAAATAACTAGTCATTATTTAGAATCTCCTTATTATGTTGATCCTGATATGATATTATTTTCTCAATTGATTCATAATATAAGTTTGGTATAGAGATTATATGAGAATCATAGGATTACCCTCTTGGGTTTTGCAGAGCCCAAAGTGTAGAAGGGTTTATTTGATCCTTGTCAGTTGGTCCAAGCCCATTTGTTTTTTTATCATGAAATTTGTAATCTCTTTAGGTAAATAAGTGGTTCATTTGGTGTCATTTATCAGTAAACCCTATTCCAGGAACCAACAGTATGTCCAACAAATCCATTTACAATATTTGATTATTAGAGGTAAACATAAGAGAGTATAGACAAGAAGAAATATTGACAATGAAATTGAGAAGGTAAATATTTTTCTATTACAAAAGATAAAACCCACATCTATTTTAGATTCTAGTAAGGATGGAGGATGGTTGAAGGCAATAGAAGAAGAGCCTGATCAAATTGAGAAAAAATTAACATGTGAACTTGTCCCTAGACCAATAGATAAAAATGTCAATGGAACTAAGTGGATGCTCTAGAACAAGATGAATAAAGATGGAGAAGTGACAAGGATAAAATTCAAGTTGGTCTTTAAAGGATATTATCAAATAAAAAGTATTGATATTGAGGATTATTTTGCTCAGGTGGATAGGATAGAAACAATTAGAATGTTTCTTATATTTGCAACTCACAAGAATTTTAAGGTATATTAGATGGATGTCAAGTCAAAATTTCTTAGTGGATATTTATATAAAGAGGTTTACATTGAGAATATTGATGATTTTCAATTGAAAGAAGAGCCAAACATGGTGTAAAAACTCAGGAAGGCATTGCATGGTATAAAATAATCCCTAGAGCTTGGTATGCAAGGTTGGAAAAGTATATACTTCATCAAGGTTTCAAGAAAGGTATTGATGATAAATATCTATTTTTTAGCTTGAGTATGATAAGATATCAATAGTTGTTGTGTATGTTGATGACATAATATTAGGTGGAGATGATGGTGCATGCCAAATTTTGGCAGAGATGTAGAAGAAATTATGCCAATGATTGTTGATTTAGTCTTCTTCCTTAGACTACAAGTTTCTTAATTAGGTGATGGTATTTTTATTTCAAAAACCAATTTTATCAAAGACATGTTGAAATTTTTTTGCCTGGAGAATTATAAACTAGTAAGTACCCCTAAAACTATTGGTTGTCAAATGAGAGAGAATAATGAATCTTCAGAAGTAGATTAGACACTCTATAGATTGATGATTGGAGGACAACTATATTTGACTGCTTCTAGACCAAATATCATGCATGAAATATGTTTAGTTGTCATATTTCAAGATAATCCTAAATTAACTCATGAAAAGGTTGTTAAAAGGATATTTAGATATTTAAAAGGAACTCCTAACTATGAATTTTCATACAAAAAGGACAAGGACTTCTCCTTAAAGGCTTGCATTGATGGTGACTAGGTTAGATGTGTGGATGAAAAAAGAACTACTAGTGGAAGTGTATTTTTCTTAGGAGACAAACTAGTCTCTTAGTTTAGTTAAGAACAAGACTCTCATGAAAATTATCACCTCATATGATCTTTAGAGACTAGAGAGTTTTACAACAGACATACTACCATATTATCTCAAAGCAACTATTCTCCATTGTTACATATGAAACCAAGGGAGAGGAAAAAAAATTTCTCTCCTTCCATATCATGTAATGATCTCTCCTTCCAAATTGGCAGTTTCTTTCATACAATGTTCTCCCCTTCCATATAACTAACCTTTGTATAGCCATCTTAGCACCATTATCCAACAATAATCTTTTGACTTTGAACATGTGCCAGAGTCTCTTGACTAAAGGAAAGGATGGTGGTATAGAAGAGGATAACAAGGGCATCGCTATCCAGGGTTTTGATCATAATGCTAATGGTATGGAGAAGGGAACTACCTCTGTGAATAGTTATATGTAGAAATATGTTGAGAAAGGTATGAACTAGGCTATTAATTTGGTTGGTTACCCTAGTTCGGTTTCCAAGCATGCTATCTCTTAGATTGTTGGTTTTGTATGTAAAGGGGAATCTATCCAGCTGAATATGGATAATCCTCATGAAAATCCCAATCCTAATTGATGCATGAGCATCTTGGGATCTAAGCAATCTTGCATCAACCAAAATATTTTCTTTCAGTTTTTAGTATGTTTGCTTTCAGTTTGGTGTTGCTTTTGGTGATAGATCTGTACTTGCTCTTATTGGTTGTGGTCATGGCTATGTGTTCGTGGCTTCATATTGGATAATTTTCCATGATCACGACTTATTTGGTTTCATCGTGTGACATTTATTGCAGTTTCATTATGGGACTGTATTATTCTTCATGTTACTGATCAGAGGTTGGGTTTTTGATCTTTTCCTGATCTTTTGATTTTTTTTTCCAAGCGCGGTCGTCCTAGCTTAGTGTTACATTTGAGGATGAGTTATTTGTATGATCACATCTCTTATTATTTTCATTGGAGGTTGATCCAGTTGTTTTGGGTCCTGACCTAATTGTTATAACACATTTTCTTATTCTTGGAAAATGTGACCTTTACTAGGTCGACTGATGATTGTAATTGTTATTTAAGCATATGGACTTGTTCCTATGATATAACAGAGTTTTGATTATATTATCTAATGTAGCTTGGATAGGGTTTGTAAGATATTTCTGATATAATCAGGCATGTATGTCTATCATGTGGGGCTACATATTGCAGATCTATTGTAATTGATTCACCGATCATAATCGAAGGTTGATCTCTCATTTTCTCATTATTAGCTTGTTGTTCTTATCATTTATGTTGTGTTGTGTTGGTTCTAAGGATCAGACTAATATTTTTGGGTTTCTCCATCCTTGACTACATCAATTGGTACCAGAGAAAGGTTTTCAATCCTTAAGGTTTTCTTGTGGGGTGGTTGTTGAAAGGATCTAACCTACGATGACTGTGGCTTGTAAATATGGCCAGCAGAAATGCTAGAGGAGGAGCACGACATGTAGATCTAGTTATTTTGGATTTATTAAGGAAAATATCTACAAAATTAGAAGTAGTAGATACAACCCAGAGGAGAGGACAACATATATAAGATGTAAGTGATGAAGAAGGAGATGAACAAAATTATAATGAAGTTGTAGAAGGCGATAACTAGGAAGCACAACCTGAGTTGAATCAAGGAAAGGAAATATTCATTAAGGCATTGACTAATGTTTATCAGAGACCTCATTTCAACCCACCTGATTATCATGGTAACCTAGATTCTAATGAGTTGATAGATTAGATCACAGAGATGGATAAGTATTTTGAGATTGAAGGGACTAATTAAGAAAGTAAGGTAAAGTATGCATGTACTAAGTTGACAACACATGCATCCCTATGGTGGGAATATTTGCAGACAAATCAACAAAGAAGAGGTAAAGATAAGATCAAATCATGGGATAGGATGGTGACCAAATTAAAAATAAAGTTTTTGGCTGAGGACGATCAAGTAAGTTTGTTTCGAAAGTTGCAGAACTTGAAGCACACAAATTTAAGTGTTAAGGGTTATAGTGAGGAGGTATACAAGTTGAACATCAAATTTGGTCATGTAGATGATGAAGCTAAACAATTTTCTCACTACCTTAATGGTTTGAGGATGTCCATACAAGATGAAGTTAGTATAATGTAGATTAGGAGTGTGAAAGAGGCTTACAAGTGGCCCTTGAAGGATGAAGAGAAGATAAACATAAGGCATGGGAAAAGACAAAGAGGAATAGGTGGAATATTTCAAAGAGGTAGAGGTAGATCTACTGCAGAGTAGAGTAAAAATGAACCTAAAGTTAAGGAAATTAATTGGTATAGGAGGAATGATAGGAGTTCCTATTAGAATTAAGGGAAAGGAAGTGGTGAAATAAGGAAGTTCAATGATACTTGTTTCAAATGTGGAGAAGTAGGGCATAGAGCCTTTGAATGAAAACAAGGTAACTCAGAGAAGAAAGCAGAGAGCAGTAGGAGAACAATGGTTTTTGATGAAGAGTCCATAGGTTCATTAAATAAAAATAAAGAAGAGGAAGATGCAACCCTAATAACTAGGAGGATCCTATATCATGGAGAGAAAGATGAGTCTATACAGAGAAATAATTTTTTTAGGACAATATGTAAGGTGTAGAACAAGGTGTGTAATGTTGTCATAGATAGTGGTGTAACCACCTGAATCTGGTCTGTTGCAACTATGGACCCTATTTTCCCTAAGTGTGATCATACCCTCAATTTATGTCCAAATGACCCTGTTACTGCTTGGCATAATTCTTTTAATCAATTTAATGTCCTAGGTGATTTTTATC
>MU228142.1:1576398-1700543 GCA_018584345.1 Thuja plicata | reverse complement strand
TTGCATGCTTTTTCATCTTTTAGCTTGTTTTTAAGTAAAAATCCTTCATGCTAGGTTGTATTTGTCACTGATTCATAGCATATTCTGAGGGCTAATATGTTGTTAATCACACTCCTCCTAGTTAGCAAGCAATAGGTCAGTTTTAGTGGGTTTACATGCTTTTCTAACCCTTTTGGACTAATATAATGATCTATTGAGTGTTTGTGTTGATTCTGACAGGTACCCATTTACACACACACAAGTGGCACTTCTAATAATCAAGCTTCAATAGAGTTAGTTGACAAACTAAAGTTGCAGAGGATGAAGCATCCTAAACCCTATCAGATTTATTAGATTCAAGATGAACATAAGGTAGTGGTATGTGAACAATGCCTAGTTAAATTCAAGATTGGGAGGTATTATAATGAAGTTTTGTATGATATTATGCCTATGGATGTGTGTCATGTCTTGTTGGGTAGACCATGACAGTATGATAGACAAGCCATACATGATGGTAGAAGGAATGTGTATAGTATTGTTTCTAATGGGATGAAAAAAAAATTGTTTCCTTTAGAGGAACCTCTTAAGAGTGAAGTGTGTACCAGTGCAAGAACCTGTTTGGTATATGGTAGGAAGTTTTTGGATGGCGTGAAGCATAATAATGTGTGTTTTTATTTATTTTGTAAGGAATCTAAGAAGAATGTCTTGGTATAAGAACATCTTAAGGAAATTTTTAGATTGTTGAATGAGTATGCTGACATTATATCTAATAATGTACTCAATGGATTACCACCAGTAAAAAGTATAAGTCATTGCATGGATTTGATACCATGAGCTAGTTTACAAAATAAAGAAGCATATAGGATGACGCCAACAGACAATGAAGAAATCAATAGGAAATTACAATATTTATTGCAGAGAGAATTGATCAGAGAAAGTCTGAGTCTATGTGTAGTACCTGTTGTATTGACACCTAAGAAATATGGACAATGGAGTATGTGTACTGATTCAAGAGCCATTAATAATATTACAATTAAGTACTGATTACTTTTACCAAGGATGGGTAATTTGATGGATTGTTTGAGTAGAGCTAATTATTTCACCAAGATAGATTTGAAGAGTGGATATCATCAAATAAGAATCAGAGAAGGTGGTGAGTGGAAGATTGCATTTAAGAAAAATGAGGGATTGTATGTATGGTTGGTGATGCCTTTTGGATTGTCTAATACACCTAGTACTTTTATGTTGCTGATGAATGAAGTCATCAAGAGATTTTTTGGTAAGTATTTCATTATTTATTTGGATGACATCTTGATTTTTAGTAAGAGAAAAGAAGAACATTTGATGCATGTTAGACAAGTATTGTTGAGGTTGAGAGAGGAGAAGTTATTGATAAACATAAAGAAGTGTACTTTCATGATAGAAGAGTTGATATACTTGGGATTTGTAATATCTACTAAGGGATTGAAGATGGATCCTAAGAAAGTGAAAGCCATTTTTGAGTGGCCTACACTTGAGAGTGTTGGAGAAGTAAGATATTTTCATGGGTTAGCTAGTTTCTATCAAAAGTTCATTAGACACTTTAGTTCAATCTGTGGACCAATGACTGAAATTATGAGAGGTGATAAAAATGAGATCAAATGGACACATGGAGCACACATAGGCTTTGATTTGTTGAAGTAGAAGATGACTGAACAACCGGTATTATCTTAAGCTGATTTTAATATGGTATTTCAAGTAGACTATGATGCTATTGGAAATGCAACTGGAGCTATTTTGACTAGATAAGGGAGACTTGCTACTTATTTATATGAGAAGTTGAATGATGCTAAAAGAAAGTATTAAATTTATGATCATAAATTCTATGCTATAATTCAAGCTTTGAAGAAGTGGACACATTATTTATTACCTAAGGAGTTTGTATTGTTTATCGATCATCAAGCGTTGAAGTATCTGGGTAGCCAAGGTAAGTTGAATTAGAGACAAATGAGATAGGTTGAGTTTATGTAGAGCTATAAATTTGTGTTGAAACATAAGAGTGGTGTGGAAAATAAAGTGGTTGATGCTTTGAGTAGAAGAAGGACCTTGTTGACTGAGATAAAGATCATAGTATTGGGTTTTGATGAATTCAAGACCTTGTCTGAAGAAGATCCAGACTTTATTGAGTCTCAGTAGGATTGTAAAGAACCTATTTTTTCTAATAGAAGCAATTGGTTAGATTATTTCATTCAGGATGGAATTTTTTTTATAGGTAATCAGTTATGTATACCTAGGAGTTCCATGGGAGATAATCTGATTAAGGATAAACATAGTGGAGGTTTAGCAGGACATTTTGGAATTGATAAGACAATAGCTTTGGTGAGTGATAATTAATTTTGGCCACAAGTTTAGAAGGATGTGAGGAAATTTGTACAGAGTTGTAAGGTATGTCAAGTTGCAAAAGGAACTAGTCAGAATGTGGGGTTGTATACACCTTTGAAAATATAAGTCAAACCTTGGCAGGAGATTAGTATGGATTTTGTGCTTGGATCTCCCAGAACATAGAGAGGCTATTACTCAATTTGTGTGATTGTGGATAGGTTTTCTAAGATGGCACATTTTTTTCCTTCTAAGAAGACTACCGATGTAGTGTATGTAGCTGATTTTTTTTTCAAGGAGATTGTGAGGTTACATGGATTACCTAAGAGCATTGTATCAAATGGGGACAATAGATTTGTTGGTTATTTTTGGAGAACACTTTGGAAGAAGTTGAAAGTTGATTTTAAGTTTATTTCTACGTTTCATCCACAAACTGATGGAAAGATAGAAGTTGTGAACAGGAGTTTGGGAAAATTGTTGAGATGTTTAGTTGGAGATAATCTTGGAAGTTGGGATTTAGTTTTACCACAACCAAAGTTTGAATATAACAATTTAGTAAATAGGATTATAGGGAAGACACCATTTGAATTAGTTACTAGGTTTAATCCTAAAGGAATAGTAGAATTAATGGATATCACTCCTGAAGTTAAATAGAGTGCTGAAGGTGATGAGTTTGTTGAGGTTATGAAGTCATTACATGAAGGATTGAGACATCATTTTAAGGAAATGAATCAATTGTATAAAAGGAGAGAAAACAAGAAGAGGAGATATAAGGAATTTCAAGTGGGAGATGAAGTTATGGTATACTTGTAGAAGGTTATACTTCTAGTTGGTACTTAGAACAAGTTAAAGATGAATAAGTTTGGTCCTTGTAAGATCTTGAGGAGATTTGATTCAGGGAATGCATATGAAGTGGAATTACTAGAGGATATAGATATATTATCAATTTTCAATGTTTCTAATTTGTATGAGTATCATGAATCATATTGTAGTAGAAGTGCATGATTAGATGTTGAAAAATAGTATCGTAAGAAGAAGATGAAGGAGATAGACAGGATTTTGGATAGTAGAGTTGTTCAAGTTACAACGAGTAAGCAGTATATGGAATATCTAATCAAGTGGAAGGACATACCATTTGAAGATTCATCATGGATTTCTAAGGCTAAGGTAGACCTATTTGGTTTTCCTTTGTCCCTAAAAAAGATGAGGGACTCAATTTTCAATTACCCCGGGTGTCTGATGTAGGAGCATTTTGGGATTAAGCAATCTTGCGTCAACCAAAAACATTTGCTTTTAGTTGTTCATCTATTTGATTTCAGTCTAGTGTTGTTGTTGGTGATATATGGAGGAGGAGGTCATGGCTACTCTGAAGGAGTTGGATTAGGTGTGCCTCATGGTGTCTCTCTGGCTTTGATTTTTTGTTGAGTTTGCTTCCTTTTCTATTATGTTGCTTCTTCACCTGGTCTTTTATTTTTGTTAGTTTTGGCTTTAGGGTTCTGCTGGCTTGTCTTGTTCCAGCAATGCCTTTCTTAGATGGAACTTAATGCTTATGTTTTGTAATATTCTGTAAAGTATTTTGGGTTCCCTTCAAAACCTACTTTTTCCTTACCCAAAAACATTATCTAACAATAAACAATATCAACAACACTATCCAACAACACATAATAACTATAACACTATATTTATCAATTATTTCAATCATTTTCATCACCAATGACCTCAACACATATTGTCAGATATCAATTTAACATCAATGACAATACATAATTCTAACATAGGATGCTTAATTCCCTACTCCCAATGGAATATGACATGTGCAAATTTGAATATGTTAGTGGTCAAAAAATGGAGAGTAGGAAAATACTATCCATATTGGGTAGCTTAAAAATTATGAATATATTTCATGATGTTTACTATAAAAGGAGGTGTCATTCCTTCATTTGAACATCAAACATTTTCAATTCACTCTCTCATTGACCAAGTGTTTCAGTTATTTTCAAGGAAGCTAAGGATGATATCTAGTATTGAAGAGTTCAAGGATTAAAGATGGTATCCGTGATCAAGTTCATATATTTCCTCCATAAGTGAAGACATACATGGGCTTCCTTACTAGCATCATCAAAATTCCATGAAGGATTTAAGACAAGGAGAATTCATTGGATAAAATATATCATTGTGATTCAATATTCTTTAATTTAGATTCAATGTTTATTTGAGACATCATTTTTGTAGGGAATGTTGAATCATATTAGAGCTTGACTTAAGAAAGTCTCTATAAAACAAAAACACCTTTTCCCCCCTCTTTTTAATTTTTTTTTAGATCTATGATTGAATTGTTGCAGATCTAGAGATTTTGAACTAAGACAAGAAGCTTCTAATCCTAAAAAAAGTGATTCGATATTGTCAATTATTGACATAGTCTACATTTAGAAAATTAGTCAAACACATTGTTTGATAATTTTTAAGAGAAGAATTTGATTGACATTTTTAGTCTAAATTTGTGAGTGATGTCATCTTTCAGACATCATTGGGACTATGTTTCCTACCAAAATTTGGTCTTTTCCATTTTGAGCTTGAAATTAGGTGACATGTTCCTCTCCAATTCTCCTTCTCATATATGAATTTAATATTACCTTATCAGACTTATAGATTTCTATTTATGTCGATTAGTGTGCAGTTTCACACCTTTTACCTTGTCCTTTTCACATCAAATAAATTTAAATAAATCAATCAAAAGGGGAGAACACCATCAATTCACTTGTACAAAACTCTTACCTACCTCAATTAGTTTGAAGTTGGGCCAATTGAATAACTCCTCTAATGAAATCGTTGATGGGACTAGATTTGCTATCTAGTTTTCACGTTTAGGCTAGTGAACCCCACTTCCATTTTACTTCATCTAATTTTGTTGAACCTAACATAGCATGCTCTATATTTATAATTTGGATGTTTATATTTGTGTTTATTTTTATTTATAATGTGTTTTGAGTTCTTAACAAGTGTTTAACCGACAATTTCATTGTTGTATTTCATTGTTTAATTACTAATTTCATTATAATCACTTGCAATTATGTCAAGAGGATAAACCACTTCTCTTAGGCTTATCTTTTTTGTGTATGAGATTCATTATCCATTTTTCCAAATCCAATATCCACTTGAGAAGAAGTTATAGATTTATTACTTCCCAAAGTTTAAAAACTAAGGTTATTAAGCTTGAGTTGACTTACTTTTTTCTCTAGGAGCTTGGATGAAACCTCTTTCCTTAATCTAACACCTACCATGCCTACCATTGTTGATAATTTTTATCTAATACTCAAAATGATGAGGAAAACTCTTCTACTCAAGTGTCTAATGAATAATTACGGAAGCTTGAAAAGAAATTGGAAAACCTTCAATAATTTATTTGTCAAGAAAATGTGGGTGGAGAGGAAATACCCTTGATTGAAGGTTCAAGGATTTTGATTCGATGATGAACACAGTGTGTAGATTTTACATGGTATAACTCACATAATGGATGAAAATGATATGGAAGTGGCTAGTTGTTCCAAGGTGCTTAGATATTCAAATCCTGTAGATCATGTTGAGATTCCCATGCCTATTCCTACATATCTTCCTTAGGTTCCTATATATATTTGTTTCATCTTAGCTATATCTACACAGAATGTTAATGCTACAAATATTAGTAAGGGGATATCCTATACACCAATATGCTTATGTTCCACCTTCAACAAGCCTTCCATTTTTTCCTAACCATTTCCTTTACCTATATACCAAAAAGGTACATCTTATAGTCCATAACAACAAAAAATTTCTCAATTCAAATCATCCACTGAAACAACTATTAACTATTTTTTAAAAAATGACTCATCTTTATAATGACAATTTTCTTCCATCACCTAATCCAAATTCACCATTCCTATATATTGAGAATCCAATCCTATTTACATTGAGATGTTTCATACACATCTCCTGCAACATATTAAGGTTCTTATTTTGGAGAAGTAATATGGACAAGGTGACCCTAGCACTCATGTGAAAATATTTTAGAATTTGTGTATGGTCTTCAACTATGATAAAAAGATTCTTGCAAAAAAATTTCCTCATTCCTTGAAAGATAGAGATTGGAATGGATTTTCTCTTTGCATGGATATTCAATTAATTATTTTGAAAAAATTATTGATGATTTTGTTCTACATTTTTTAAATAATATTGGTCCACAAGCTACTTTGACTGATTTGGTGAATTGTAAACAAGGTGCTAAAGATAAAGTAACTAATTTCTTTGGTAGCTGGAAACACTTTTATTTACAAATATCTTAAACTAGTTGTGATTATGATGTTCAAATAATTGTCATCGATAATTTTCAAAAAGAGATTAGAGATAAGATTTTGTTTACCTAGTTCACTTCTTTCACACTTGTGTAGAACGCTTCATAAATATCAACTTCAAGTGAGTCAGTATTAACCTTCTTTATCATTGGCTCTAGTTGATATTGTTAGAGTAATAAAGTGATTCCACTTATTAATTAAGTCATCTTGATTTAATTATTAAGTCACTTATTATCTTTATTTCACTTAAGCTAAACTTTAGGCATGTTATAATTAATTGTTTCATTAATTATTCATGCAACCTAGGTTTCTTCACCCCTTTAGGGTTTCGATCACCTTTCTAAGGTTTGATCTCTTTGTATTTTGTAATCATTCTATTATTGAGTTATTCATTCAACACTTTTGGTTGAAATATCTTTGTGCGTAATTCATTGTTTTGAGTATGATATTGTATTGAGGGTTTTCTCCATTGTTTGACATAATGTCTCTTCTTCCACAGAACTGTTGTTTTTGGCCTCCATAACATTTTGGCTCCTCTCTTTCTATGACAGGTGTGTGCATGCAGGTGATTCTTTGGAGATGTAGGTTGATGGTTTTCATCAACTCCAATATGGTATCAGAGCTCCACCCTTTCATGCCCATGTTCTCTTCAGGAGAGTTTTTTGGTCTTTCCCTTCAGATCTGGTTTTTTTAGAGGTTTTCTATGAAAAGTTGTGTGGATTTAGGGTGGAGATATTTTTTGAAGCACCATGGGCACAAAATGACCTCACGAGCACGTCCAGAATGCCCAAAAACCCCCATTATCATATAGAACATCCTATTTGGACAAATTTGAAATTTGGGCCCTATTTTTGCATGCACGACCCTTGGCATGCTTTATGAGAAAAAAATCCACCTCAGTTTGCTACCTCAATTTTTGTGCTACCTCAATTTTGATGCCACCTTAAAAATTCATGCCCATTTGCATGGAGGAGAGAGAAAATGATTTTTTTAAATGTATTTTGCATGAAAAAAAGGAAATTTATTTGTTTTTTTTGTGAGGCCAACCCCTGTTGTCAACCACAAAGCTCAGTGAGCCAATCTCAGAGCTCAGCGAACCGAGCCTGGAACTCGGCGAGTCGAGCCTGCAGCTCAGTGAGCCGATCCCGGAGCTCACCTACTGCCTGTTGCACCACTAGCCACCAATGACGCTACCCTTTTCCATCACTGCCATGCCACCTCTACTCGTAGAGCTTCTAGAGAGCCACTAGGTTCATTTTGTGCCTTTTAGGGGTATTATTGGTTTTTTTCTCACATCTTGAGCATACAAAGGCATTTTGTGCCAAACAAGATATCCATGGAAAGCTGGATTTGAGGCCGATCTGATTTTTTAGGTTTGGTTATCTGATATTTCTGTCTTGAAGGGTTTTTTCCATTCAAATTAAAAGTTCCATTTTGCACTTTGGTCACCATATCTTTCTCCTTCAAACTCTATTTTTTTATTTCCACATGGCGTCGAAAATCTAATTTTGTTCTCCTTCGTTTTCTATGGGTCTCACACCCAGAATTTACTCCAGGTATCTTTTATTCAGTTTTTTTCTTTACAACATTCTAGTGGATATCTTGGATGTTCAAGTCCTGGGATCGTTTCCTTTCTGGATATTGTATACATTTTTTTCTATAGCATTTTTCGCAAATACATTGAGATAAAGTTTCATCTTGCATGCTAGGGATCTTGCACATTTTGTGTTTGTTTATACTCGCACTACATAATAAAATTCCATGGGGGGTTTAATGTTTGCCTTTTTTCCATCTACCTTTGTCAAGTGAGTGTTCCTTCCATGATATTAGCCTCATTATGTGTGTCAAGAGAGTGGTCCTTCCATGACACCATCCTTTATATATATTTGTATGTTCTTCATCATGCAGTGTTTCTTGGCAGCCTGACTCAGTGTACCTGTCATGCCTCTCCCTACTTAGCATTATGTGGGGTATTTCATGTTGGTTCTAATGCTTCCTTGGTTTGATGGAGTGAGCTATGTATTCAGTATTTGTTCCTATGTACTAGGCGGATGCAGTGCTTGAGTACCTATGAATTTTGGTGAGATGGATCATTTACCATATGGGCACTCTTTCATTCCTATTTTGGAGACAACCTTTCACTTTCGATTGATCAACTCTTTAGGATTTTTTTATAGTCTTCTCTACCTGGTCATATTCTATTATAGTAGAGGTTCCAACAGTTATTTTTTGATAGTGTTTGCAGCTCCATGCTTTAGAGGTATTCTACATGTTCTTTCTTTGTTCTTATTTTCTAGGACATTCTCTAGTTTGGAGGCTTCTTCAGTCCATCACTAGGCTTTATCTCTTTTTGGAGAGCGGTTTTTTCCACTGATTTTTCTCCTTTTTCTCCTCTTTGCAAAGATTTTTTGTACTTGGGTACCTGATCAGGCCTTGTTGCCAAGACCCATTTCCTACTTTCAGTAGTTGTTTCTAGGTTTTTCTAAGTTTACATTAAGGGGGGTGTTAGAGTAATAAAGTGATTCCACTTATTAATTAAGTCATCTTGATTTAATTATTAAGTCACTTATTATCTCTATTTCACTTAAGCTAAATTTTAGGCATATTATAATTAATTCTTTTATTAATGATTCATGCAACCTAGGTTTATTCACCCCTTTAGGGTTTTGATCACCTTTATAAGGTTTGATCTCTTTGTATTTTGTAATCATTCTATTATTGAGTTATTCATTCAACACTTTTGGTTGAAATATCTTTGTGGGTAATTCATTATTTTGAGGATGTTACTACATTGAGGGTTTTCTCAATTTTTTGCACATAATGTCTCTTCTTCCATAGATTAGTTGTTTTTGGCCTTCATAGTCTTTTGGCTCCTCTCTTTCTGTGACAGGAGTTTGCATGCAAGTGATTCTTGGGAGCTGTGGGTTGATAATTTTCATCAACTCCAATAGATATGAATTAAAATGTTCCCCTTCAATAATTTAAAAATTAAACTAATAACTTCATCAATATTAATATAAATAATTATTCTAATCTTGTTTATTCTCAAGTGACAACCACAATTCTTGTTGTAGCTCCCTTTGATTCTAAATTCAAATCTCACAACTTCATACCTCTATTTGAATCTTTGCATACCATATTGATTCACTTGATTAATAATAATATGTTGAGGCTTCCTCTTGCCTATTATAGTGATACCTTTAAATCATTCTCACCATCTTTTTGTAAAAAACCCTTTTGTTAATACATCATCAACCTGACCATGATATCAAGAGATGTACCATTTTAAATATGAAATCAAATATTATATTCATTCAAATTTTATAGTGGTGGATAGTGTGAATGATAAAGAAAATAAATTTGTGGAACTTCATAATCAAATTTTACAAGTCTTTACTAATAACTTGCCTTGCCATTCTACCAATGTTTTTGAGCACAATGATCCAAGCTTCATTTCTATAGATGATATATCTAATGAAGCCAACATTGTTGTGAACTTGATTGAGAAAACTAAGCCTAAGTACGAACCTTGATTTACCTTTGTCTCAAGGGATATCATTAATGCACCTGATGGACCATTATGCATTAATACAAAGATTAAAGACAACCTCTCTTGAGGAGTGCTCATTGGTCCAGTATGTATGGTAAATGTTATTATTGAAGAACATTTCTATATACAACAATTACATCAAGATAAATATGATAAATCTGAAGTTCTGATTAAGGCACATGATGGTTTCACTTCCATAGAAATTACCTTAGACATTATCACTACCTTTAACTAATTTCATGCAAAATTGGGACATCCTTGGATCAATTTTATGAAATATATTCCTTTTACCATCCATAAGTGTTTGAATTTTTCCAACAATGGACAAGTTAAAATAATAGACCATATTCCTTTTCACCCCTTAGATAATTATGGAAAATTTACCTTGATTACTTTTGGCTTAGCAAACCCCAACCTTTGAGACCTCATGAGGACATTGTCTTCCTATCCTATCAAATTTTTAAAGATAGTAAGATCTATGAGTTGTCCTTAGGAATTCCTTCAACTAATTCTTCATCCACGGATATGGATATAGTTGTGTTTCCTTCACAACTTGGACCTAGACTTTTTCCTACTCCTACTTTTCTTCTCATATATGTTGGATGTCTAATATGGGAAATTAGTAACTAAGAGTGGGGGGGTGAATCAGATCTATAAAACTTCAACAAATTCTTAAATAATTGATTCAACCATGCATTCATAAACATAAATTGAAATTTTGTAAAGATATAACATCTAATCATGAATACATAACACAGATTTTGGTAACCCAGAAACTCATGAAGGTAAAACTGGGGTGGGGATGACACCCACAAATCTTCACTACTGCAGTAATAAAGTGTGCCAATTAGAGCTACAAAGTTTGATCACTTCTGATGATCTACCATGTGAGGGGTCTACCCTATTAAGAGCTTTTATACTTATACAATCTACCTTGTTAAAATATCTAAACTTACAACAAAGTAAGCGCTTAATTAAGAGATTTACAAAGGCTTTTTAGGACCTTTTCTGTTAAGAGATTTACCCTGATTCACTTGCAAGAATGTATCAATATCTGATCCTTCAGTCTACACTTCAAATGATGATAACTGATCTCCTCTTTCCAACTCTTAACTGATCTCTCAATCTGATTTATCTTTGTTCTACTCTTCACTGCTTTGCTCGGTCGCTCTGTCTGGTCAATGCTTCAAATATGCAAAGTATGCATATTCTTTTGGTCTCTGCTCTTCACATACACATCCAAACATACAATATTTTACACACATGGATTAGGATTTGAATCATCGCATATATAGACCATCCATATCAAGATCAACTTTTTCCGCTTAGGTATCCCTAATTTTGATTGGTTGCATGGCTAGCATAGGGATCCATGATCATAAAAATAGCATGTAATTAATGCATTAAATCTTAGTATATGATCATTAAATGCTCATAGAAGTTGGCCAAAATAGTTTACCTTGGTTTTTGTGCCATTCCAAACACATATACAAAAAAAATTTTACTCTGCAAAACTAAAATATTGGTGCTCGGTCAATACTGTGTTGCTCGGCATAGTTGTATGTTGTCACTCGATAATAACTCTTTTATGCAAGTCGACAATCAATCTTCTTAGCATCCATTGAGTAGTTGATGACCTCTAACTTTCTCAATAGTAACTACTTCTTGGTCTTGTCCTTAGTGAGATGGCTCAGTCGTAGTGATGACCGACCAACCTGCCTTGAATATGACTAATTGTGGGACACTAATAGACAATAAAACTTAGAGATAAACAATCTCCCCCTTTGTCATTAGTGGAAAAAACACTTTGTCATGTCTTTTTAGTCCTTCAAGAAAAAGTACTCAAAAGAATTCAAAATTCAAAACTCTCCCTAGGATTCTGACTCGGTCTTTCTCCATAAAAATTTCACTATATATATAACATATGTATATACATACCTACATTTCCCCTGTTGAATCTATGAAATTTCCCCCTTGTTTTTGTCACTCTTGTCACTTTTCTATGATGGGGTCATTGGGGTCAAACCATACTTATCCAAAAATGGTTTATGGATTTGTAATATCATAGCTAAAGCATTATCTCAACTTGTCCTTATAGACTCAAAAAATTGAAACTTGATTTCTAGCTCGGTAGCTAGATCAATCAGACTCTCAACAATGTTCATAGGTGGATCTTTCTATGATAGTTCCTTTTCCACTTTCACTTATTTCTGCATAACATCCAAGTGAGGTATCAACATTGTCTGAATTGAAATCAATTTCGCCCTTATTCTACCATCATTATCCATAAGCTCAACTAATCTCCCTTGGGCATGTGTCAACCTGTTAAAATGGAAAGAGCTGGAACTTGCATCCATGCTCAATCACTATCTTGATGACCTTAAATCTAACTTTAGATTATCTATAAGTTGTTGATTCTCCTTTGTAAATAATTTAGTATCATACAGTTTCTTGTACAAAGAGATAACATTATCTATCACTTCTTCTAAATTTCTGACCAGATCAGAAAGTGCAACCTACTTCTCGTTAAGCTTTGTTGTAATCTTCTCAAGTACCTTTGTCTCAAATTTTCTTTCTGATCTTTATAGGACTTTCTCATTTGTATCTATCTCATCTGTGTTCAACTTCTGAGCAATATGAACTGATTGTTCCAATATAGGTGCCTTCTCATTGAGGTCTTGAAATTTGAATGCATCAACAAAGACTTCTTTAATCTCATGTAATACCTGCTTTTGTTGATGTTCACATTTCAATTCTTCTTGCTTCCTCTTCATGTTCAATAATTCCTTCAAGATTAACATATGTTCATAAGATAAGTTATCAGTATCCCATTTTGGAATGACTACAACTTCATCAAGTGTAACTTCAGAGCTCTTATCCTTCTTCTTCTTATCATGTGATTTCTTCTTGCTTGGCTCTGGTGAGTTGATACTCAGTTTATATTCATCTTTCAAAATAGTAGTGTCACCACTAATTGATACTAACTCCTTCTGTGTATTGAGTATCTTCTCGGCAGATGTATCATCTTTCTTAACTTTAGTAGATACCAAAGGAGCAACATTAGGTAGTTGTACTAATTCTTTTATTGCTTCTTCCTCCTTAGGTTCTTGTTTCTCCTATCTCAGAAGTCTTGGTCACCTTGGTGACTTCTTCAAGTGTTTTGGAGATGTCTAGTGAAGACTTATCTACTTGTTCATCTTTTCTTTTATCTCCCTTTGTATTGTCTTAAAGGTTTTCCTTAGTAGGTGAATCTAGAATTAAGAGTGCCTCATTTCCCTATTCCTTGACATTCAAACCTTGTGTTACCTCATCAGTGGTTAAATATTCATTTATTTCTTCTTCAACTTTATATTTCTCCTCATCATTAACAACTTTCTTCAATTATTCTTCAGTAATGTCAATCATTTCAGCTCCAATATCATCATGTGTCATATCCTCAGTATTATCTGGTTCATTGATGTCTTCTTTGTTTTCAAGCTCAATTTGCTTAGATGTGTCCTCATCTTGCTTCTTTTCAACTATTAATACAAAGATAACCTTCCATATCATTTGAGTTTGCTGCACAACACCTTCTACATAATTCTTTAGTATGGCATAGGCTCTCAAATTATGAATGAATCTATTCCTCTATTGATCCATAAACTTTTCTTTCTTCTTCTTTATTAACTCTGGCATAATCTGAACTAATGCTCCTTCTCTGATTGGCCTTTCTGTCATCATGGCATGCTGTCATCTCTCATCAATTTTATTTGCTAGCTCATTAGGGACTAAATTCCCAATCTCCAAAGGTGTCATCTTACATGAAACTAACATATCCATCATAGCCTCTTCTATTTTATCCTTATCAATTTTTCTTAACTTCTCATACTTAATGAAATTAAAACCTGACAAACCTGCTGAATTATGGATGTTATGATAGGTTTCATCAAAAGTGGTAGTGCATTTGTGTTTTGCAACTTTGAACTTGCTGATATCCTTAGTTTATGTTAACTCTTTATCTTCTTCATCTTTACCCATAATACATTTTCTTCTCGATTTCCTCTTTGGCTGACTCAGCTTAGATTCTATTTGTACTTGTTTTTTCTCTGAGCTTACCCCTTCAACATCCTTCACCAATTTCTTCTTTGGTGATGGAAAATATAGTAACTATTAATGCCCTGGTTCTTGGTCAAGATGTGGCATGAGGAGTAGACTTTTGTTGTGAACTCCTCTTCTTTGTTGGCTCACCAACCATAAATTTCTTTCCCTTTGGGTCCAGTTCTACATCAGCACCACTTTCCTCAAAATCACTGGATTGGTCCTCTCCTTGACCTATTGTGATCTGTATTGGTGCATCATCATCATCTTCTTCAAGTATCTTCTCAAGATTCTTTACAAATTTTTTATCTTTCTCTCTATTGTTGCAGCCTTCAAATTTAAAGTTATTTTTGACTTTGCTTCATCATATGTATCAAATCTCCCGGCATTCCTATCAATGTTCTCTGCCAGTAGAGTTGTGATAGTTGCAGATGTTTCATCTATGTTTACTTCATAGGGAAATGACCTTGGCCATGATACCCTTGGTACTACAGCTTGCACATAGGTTTTATCAGTGTCAACTAGAAAGAAAACATCGTTATAACATTTCCCCACTAGTGATACTGGGATTCTACTCCTTAGTCTCATCTTTTTCTTAAACTCCACAAAGTAATTCCCCATAGCAATATCAACATTTTATCCTAATTTTTGAATAAAATCATTTATCTGTAGTGTTTTCACTCGATCTTGGCTCCATACAATATCTCCTACAGTAGGAAAAGTATTTTGTACATAGAAGAATATGCAAACAAGTAAGGAACCAAACTTACAGATAGAGTTCTTTGCCTTCCTTATAGCTGAAAGGTTCTTGGTAAGTTGAGTCATTTGAAACTTGAAAAGATCATAAGTATGATCCTTCTTCACTATTTTCATTTCCTGATCGACTACAACACATGGAACACTATCTTCTCTACTTAATTGATAGAATTTATGTGCAATGACTCTAACTCTGAAATCAATTTCTAGATCGGTGATCATAGAAATTTTCATCCCTTATTTGTTCCACTCAGCCAAAGTGAACTTTTCAATATCTTCCTTTTTTTGACAATGCATTGTGCACTTCCCTTGCACTTTGGGATAACCTATAACTTGGTGGAAAATCTCTTTTGTAATCTTTACCAATCCATTTTCCAGCCATAAACTCATGTCATGTGTTCTTCTCAACACAATCTTAATCTGTTCGACCTTAAAATCACAAGGGAAGTCTAGGTCACAGAGTAACCCTTTCACGACAATATGTTGATGATCAGCCTTTAGAACTTTGTTTACACATAGTTTGTCATATGCTTACCTCAATTCAAAGTCTCTGACTTCTCCAATCTTACACATGTAACAAGCATGTATATCATGGATCATAAATAACTTAGGTGGAATTGAAGGTAGGGCTCCTATAAAATATTCTTTAATTGCAATTTCAGGAATGGGTAGGAAGTTTGGCGTTGCACACATGTCGCTCCTGACCAACTAGACATTCAAAAATGCCTTGTCTTGTCATTTTAATCCAACAGATGAACTAGTTTCCATTTCTGCAAGTTAGGGTTCGTGAAACAAGTTCTATGTAGCTCGACAACAAGTGGTCTTCAAACTTCTCAATACTAGCCGATGATGCACAGGTGGAATCTTTTCAAACTCAGCTTGAACCTCTCTCAAACCACCTTAGACTTCTCTACAAACTCTATATCATTGTGAAATGAAGAATGAGTGTTTGTATTGATTATATACCCTCAAACGGTCGGATTAGGGCTTCATTAAATTATTTGTGCAGTGGAAGGTGGATAAAATTTGTTCTCAATCTATGATTAAGTTTCTTAACTATCACACACCACTCGGTCAAAGTAGTTACTCAGTCACTACTAACACTCGGATGATTAACGCTCGGTCAACATATCGACTTGGTCGGTATTGCAGCTTGACATGTGCTGATATAGATGCTCGACATAAAATATTCATTATAGTTCTTTTACTCAGTTCTTGTCTTAGATCTGTCCTAATGCATTTTTAACTTATGCAGATATGGACTTTAATGCATGTTATGTTAGGAATTGGTGTAAAATATGGCATTTGAGAAAATAGTTCCTTACATACCCTTATGCTTAATTTGAAGTAGTGTGATCACCTAATCCATTGGATTAGGTGTTCTCAGCTTCACTTGATCCACTAGTGCTTGCTTCTTCTTTCTTTCTCCATGTCAGATCATGTGATTCCTTATTTATTCAATAGTAGGTGTCGGGACTCTAGTCTTGCAATCTCTCTTGGTATGACCAATCTTGTGGCAACTATAGAAAACCATACTTCCATTCATCCAGCTTTTGTATTTACCTCTGAAGTGTGTACTTATACAATTCTCTACAATATGACCATATTCATTGCAATAATGACAACTATGCCTTGTATTGTATTCCCAATTGAATGTGTTACCTTTCCTTGGTGTATTTCTTTGTTTATTGGATGTCCATTTGGATTTTGCACAGGATCTGCAATATTGGGTTCTATGACCAAATTTATGACAATTGTAACAATGTCCTTGGAATCTAGGTGAAGTAGATGTATTTCTAGTCTTTGACCTACATTCTGTTATGCCCTGCATCCCCGTCCCTACATTCTGTGTGCAAAATGTTGGGTCCCCCTTTTTGTTTTCTATTTTGGCTCTTGCCTTGTCTTTTTCCCTTGTTTCCTTGCTTTCCTTCCCCGAGTTTTATCTCCCACGGTGTTGGTTTTTCTTTTGTTTTTGTCCCTTGTGTCTCTGGGACCTGGTCCCAGAGTTGGTCATTGTTTGTCCAGGATCTGGATTTCAAACTCTGGGATTCTTTGCTACGATGTCTTCTTTTCGTAAGAAGGTATGGTCACACGGAATCCCCAGGCCTAGAGTCTAGAGGTTTGCTTGATTCCAGAGTTTGCGGAAGGAAAGGTAACTTACTTTTACCCTGGCTATAAATAGAAATCACCTGTCATTTTCACAATTATCGTGATTAAAACACTTAAGCAATTTGAGCAATTTCAGAGGGATATCACAACGATTTGAGTAGAGTCTAGTGCGAGCTATTTCTGAGTTGTTCTGAATAATTGCGAGTGGTTTCTGGTGTGAAGTGGTGATCCTTTGAAGGTAGAAGCTATTGCAGAGTGTTCGCAGGGGCCTTACCTTCCTACCTTTCTCTAGTTTTAAGGTTGGTGTCTAGTTTCTCTCTGTCTTCTTTCTATTTTGTTGTGTTCTGTTGGCTTTTGTTTGTGTTTCTTTTTGTCTTGTGTTTTCGTTTTGTTTCTGCATTTGGTTCACCACCCGTTGGTGGGTTGGCTCTGCCAGAGGGCTTTCTGCCCTCTATGAAGGTGCAGTATATTCTGTAGATAATGTAAATGATGTATATGCTTGTACATTTTTTTGTGGATTGTTGTTTAGGGTAGTCATTCCGTTTTGGCTCTGCTGTGTATTTAGTGTATTTTAATGTATATCCTTTCATTCTGCATGTATATACCTTTCGGCACCAATGTATATATGTTATATATGTTTTATATTTCATGTATATCCACCCAGTTTTGGAACTAGCTTGTCATGCTTCCTCTATTCTCATTCACAAAATTTGCGAGCTCGTTCCATGCAGCATACCACCTGGTTGAAACTCGGCTCTCGGCTGGTTTCAACTAGGTGGTTTTCTCTATGCTCATAAACTAGCCTTAATGACTGTCCCATTTACATCCCACGTATGCATTCAAAACTATCCAAGTGGCCTTCACTTTTCACATATTTGGACAGTTGGCTCCGCTGTCGTCGCCATAATTTCCATCTATTGCATAGCCACGTGACGCCCACGTGGGCCTGACAGTTCACTTTTTGCACTCCTTCCAACGGTTAGTTTTCCAGACACCGAGTCTCCTACTCCCACCCAACCCACATTTTTCCTTTGCTAAGTATGGTGAGACCCCCAGGCCCGGATATTGGTTAAATTTCAAGTTTGCAAAATATATATATTTTCTGGGACTTTTGAATTAAACTAACTTCTCAGGGAAAATAGGTGCCACGGTGGTAAGATCTCCGGATCCCAGAGTATTATTTATCTATACATTCTGACGGTCGCCTTTCCTTGCAGGTTTCCAAAAAAATATACTTCCATCATGTCTGAGGCTTCCGCATCTTCACCACCCGGGAGTCCAGAACTTCCTTCCGCAGCGGTCACCAGGGAAGCTGTAAAATCTAAAATTGAGAGTGCCTTGGAAAACTTGCCCCTCAATATGAAGTACGTGAAGGACAATGCCATCATGGGATCAAAGATTGATTTCAAAGTTCAATTGATCACTGACACCAACGTTAGGATGTGGGCCGAGATGCAGGCCTTGGTGAAAATAATGTACATTCAGCGGCAATCTGGGGATCCACTGGTGATCAACGTCGGTGATTTTGGGATCCTCAAGGCCACCTATTTTCTGTGCTTAGTGCAGTTTCCAGAGTTAATCCTCACACTTGTAGCACATTACAACTCTTCTATTTGGGCCATTATGCTCACAGCCTCGGAACCCACCGGGTATTCTACCGCTATGGTGTCTCTCAATGCCGCTACCTTCCAAATGGGCTTGGGGATCCCTCAATTCAACAAACCAACTATGGTTACCAGAGCAGATGCCTTAGCGCAGTTCAAACCATTGGAGGAAGTAGCCTGAATATACATGAATAACCACTGGCTCAAGACCTCGAAGAGGGATGCAAAGAGAATGAAGCTAGAACTCCCCCAGTCTAAATTTAAGGAAAGTATCCAGATGGGGATAATAGCACTATCCCGGGTCTTTGGGCAACCCCACGCCTGAGAATTCTCAGCATGGATGTACTATTTTTTGCTTGGCATCTCCACCAAGGGAGAATATTTTGATTGGGTCACCATCATCTCCAACCATGTAGATTCTTAGTTCCTATAGGTGGTTCAAAAGCATAAATTCTATATGAATTATTATGTTCTCTAGGCCCTGGTGCAACAACGGCCCGCCACCAATAGATTACTTACATCAGGCGTACTCGGGATTGGCCCGGGTTAGAAGGCTCCCTGGGACTTTTTCCCACAAATCCAATGGGAGGCTAGTTTCCCCAGTTTCTGTCATGTAAATGATGCCTTTAACTATTACAACCTGCTCACACCTACCCGGGATGCAGGATATCGCCTCTTCATAAAGGCAATGAATCTAGTCAGGAGTTACGGCCATTATTATATAAAGTTCCAGCAACCTACATATATAAAGGTAACTAGCTTCTCTGGGAAACCATACTTGCTACCCAAACATTGTGGGAACAAGATAATTCTTTTAGAATATTGCAGACAAATAATGGAGCTACATGCCTTCTATGTCTTGAAGAAGGTGACAAACATCCCATTCCGAATTACTTGTGGGAATTACTCGTGAAGTCTGGACATGGCCAAGGAAGCAGACAACGAGCTCAAAAGCTATAACTTAGCAGAATTCTACTTGGCGCGGAAGAGTTTTGATCCGCACGGTAAAATTGCATCGGCACTTCCCCTGGCATCAAAGCCCCACCAATACCACATGGAAGACTTCTTGGAAGATTGTCAGGATGACATGGAAGTCTAGAGCTGGCATTACATCCAGATGACCATGGGAATGATGGAAAGGTTAAAGCTCCAGAGATTTCTAGGTGACTTCTCAGACACTGGATCCACAATAGACCCCCAGTATAAAGCAAAGGGGATTGATAAGTTGGCCCTCCCACTAGTGGACTGGAATGCCCAGGAGGGGCCCACCATTGAAGATTTCACCTACAATGTGGTCGAATGCAGCCATGCCTACTTTAAGAAGGTGTGCCCTAGGAGTGTCTACAAGGCTGCCCAACCGGTACCAAAGTTAGCCCCGGGAGCTGGGACTTCTTCACAAGGAGACAGGGGAAAAGGAATGATGGAGACCCCAACTATGCAGGACACCCCAATAAAGGAACAGCTGAAGTAATCAATAGCAGCCTCCCAGTAGATGAGGGAGAATTTCATCACACGGCAGGTCACTCTGGTACTCATGACCAGACCAGTTCATCCTCCCTCCTCCCCTTCACTAACAACCCTAATGGTTAGGGAAATAGGGGTGGATCCAGAAGAACAAGTAGTACTAAGGGATGCGGGGCCACCCTTAGTCACTAGGAGAAAGAAAAGACTTAACCCAAAGCCCAAGGCTGAGCCCGAGCTGGGGATGCCTTGGATCCCACAGGTTGAAATCCTTTCTTCCGACTCCCTGGAGCCAGAGAGGGAACCAGAGCTTGCTCATATCCAGACCAACCCTCCCCTGCAGGATGAATTTGATGATGTTTTTACAACCAATGAGTTCAGAAATTTATAGGGGGACATTGAGTAGCCGGAGGCCGAAATCCCAAAGCAAGAAGAAGCTCCAGAACAGGAACCTGCACAGGAGCAAGAGGAGCAGGTAGAAGAAGAGAAAGAGATAGAACAAGAGATTACCTCCAAAGTCCCAGAGATACAGGCTATAGGAGTGGACCAACAGGAACAAAGTGAGAAAATGGCCTTGGCTGGGAAAACCGGACCTTCAGGAACAACCATGACCCTAACTGTCATGTTCTAAACGCCACTTCCAAAGGTAACCTTTGGGGAGGTAATCACTGCGGCCCAAATGTTAAACCTTGGCCCATTGCCTCCCCCACTACCGAAGGATGTACTAGTAGAAAAGGACACCCCAGCAACAGAGGCTAAGGAAGAACAACAGCAAGAAGAAGAAACCCTCATGGTGGCTGATGAAGACCCAAACATGGCTAAAGATACAGATGGTGGGGCAAAAGAAACAAATGTCACCGGGGGAAATGTTGCCAATGAATCGGAGGATATAGGAAAAGAGTCGGGCGAGACCCACACTACCAAGGAGGCACAGCAAGATGTCGGGGAGAGGCCACAAGAACAAGCTTTGGCTAATAAGCCACCCCTACCGCCATAATGGTTAATAAAAACTAGAAAAAGGAAGGCCCCACCAACCCCTAGAGCCCATCTTTCTTTGGCCGAGATGATGGCTCAGGCCCAGAGCCCGCCAAAGGCCAAGAAAGCCTGGACGGTTCACACTCTTTAAACTAGGCTAGGTGGAGAAATAGGTGGAGTGATAGAAACACCTCCCTCAGACACAGACGAAGCAATGGCTGAAGCCAAAGATTATAATATCACAGAGGTGTCACTGGGGAAGAGGGGAAAATAGGGTGAGGTAGACCTGTTAAAAGAAGTGGCCAAGGCAGTAGAGGCTTGTTATGAAAAGGAGACTCAAAAGCTCAAGGAAAAAAAAGAGAAAAATTCAAACCTTATGGGGTTGCTAATTGAGCTGGCTCGGCCTATCAATGTTATACCTCTGGAGGCCTCTACATCTGATACACCACTGTCACAGAGTGACATAGACTCGCTACGGGAGATGAAAAAGAAGGCCCAAGCGGTCGATGAATGGGTCACCCTACAGTTGGGAAATGTCTGGCACTTCCTGGTGTCTACCCTCCCAGACCTATATGTGGCCCACCATGTCTTACATCAGGCCGAAACCACCATCAGTATATGGGAGGTGGACATCGAGATTTACGAGGCATGGAAAGTCGAGTTAGAAGAGCTCCTCGGCCTCAGAGAAGATATTTTTTTCGAGTCGGGAATTTTGGGGGAAGAGTCCTTCAATTTTGTGAGAACCCAGCACTCCAAACTTGACCTCACATTGGGGATAATCAAGCAACTGGTGGGGACTCTGCGGGATCAAGTTAATATAGTACAATATTCTTTCAACTTGTACAAGTCTTTTGATCCATTCAGCATCGACACATGCACACCAGAGGAGTATGTTTTGGGGAAGTTTGATGAGCTAGTGGAGTCAAGGTATTAGTCCCCGGAGGGAATAGATGGAACCCAAATGACAAGAATAACTTGCATGATACTCAGTGGCCATGATGTGGCAAAGATGGCCGATAAATTTAAAGGGAATGTTCTGGACCTAGGGGAATAGATTGAGGTGGCTAAGTACCGGCAGGCTAGCCTTAAGGAAGTTGATGAAGATGGAATCTCCCATCTCCTCGAGACCTTCAATGACAATAAGCAACAATAAAAATTCTCTTGGGGCCGGTGAAAACCTAAGTGTTTTTGTATTCGTTATTCCTTTGGAACATAAGTTCCCGGATCCTGGAGTCTCGAATCCTATATTTTTGTATTCTTTAGGTGATCCGTGTCCCGGTCCCCAAGGCCAACCAGTCACTTTCAAAGTAGTTAATAAATTTTTTCATAGGGTACTTAGCTACATCAAGGAACGTCAAATCAACGAGAAGTTTCCTGACAGTTGGTCTTCCCGAGGTGCCGTTTCATAAGTACACTTGGCACATTGGAGACAGGGTGCCACTTTTCTCATTTATGAGGCATGTAGCCTTGATCCTCGGGGGATTAGATTTCTTCCTTCTCCTCCTCGTCTCTCTTCTCGGGGCTGATTCTTCCACTCCATCTTCTTGTCTTATTCTTCTGACATGTCAGACCTTCTCCGTCTCGAGGTCTTTTTTGAAGTGGTGCAAGTAGTACCGGCCATCGGATAATATATTTTATGGAAAGATGTAAAATAGGGTTAGGGTTAGGGTGAGAAGGAAAATGTGTATAAATAATAAGTCTGGTCCTATTCCAAGGGTTGGTGAAATTGATGATTTTGCAGTCCATAGTAATAGAAAAGTAGTATTTTCATTTCTCAGTTACAGAGTTCAATGCTCCATAGTCTTTCATCTTTTAGTAGTTAGATGTTCCCTTGGAGCCACCATTGTACCACGCACCAGTGCTCACTGGAAGGAATGTTAATGAAGAAGAGAGAGTTCTTGTAATGACGTTGTTGGCACTTTGTCTTCTGAGTTAATGGTATTTTATGTTTAATGTTCTTCATGTCTTTTGCTCTGATACTTTAAGTAGATTAACGACCTCCTTTCCCTTGCTACTGATAAAATATGAACTAATAGTTGTGTATTTCTTCAGTATTTAGTGTAGTATATCAGAGGATTATTGATGTATAGAATGTTTAGCATAACTATAGGTAGATCGAATATTTCTAACTCTGCAGGATCTTTTTCAGTTTATTGGCTAAGTGTAAGCGCGCTTGGAGAAACCTCACCTATTTGAATCCCCGGAGAGAACGAGTTGAAGAAACCAGCTATCCCCCTCAAAAATAGTCACATCTCCCAACTAAGCCCCGTACCAGTGAGACCCGACCCTCAGGTGCTTGGAGGCCCGGGGACTCTCGTTTCCTTGGATAACCTTTGCAGGCGAAGTTAGCTAGTGTCCCGGTACTTGGTGACAACTTACATCTCCTAGCGGACCCGGTCACTAAAGTCCCATCAATAGAAACTAGTGCTAAATGGAGGGCATGAACTCATCCCCTTCTTAAGATTCTAATTTTACACCTCTTGAGGGTTCTCTAAGCCATAGTTTTAGGAGTCAAGCCTTCCGCAGGATTGGGTCTTTCTCCCTAACAAAATTTGAGAGGATCCTTAGATTAGCCCCTAACCCCAGAAGGTTTGTCAAACTCGAGCCTCCAACTCAAAAGAAACAAACCCCAAAGACCACACCAGCCACTATTGTCTAGGGGTCTAGTACACCTCAGAATATCCAAACTTCTCAGACAATCCTAGGAACCAGCACTCAAACTACTCAAAATCTAGTTCCCCAAATGGCTGCATACTTCGGTAACACTGGGTCCCCCATGGGAACTTTTTCGAGCGTAGCCAATGACTTACCCTCGCACCCGGAGAAGATTTTCCCATGATATGAGCACTTAGGCTCACGAACCGCAGAAGAACACTTACCAGCATACAAAGATGACATGAACTGACACCGGATCCAACATGAAGATGTTGTGACCCAAATATTTCCCCTGTCCCTAGGACAGGGGTGAGCTGAACTGGTACCTAAACCTTCCCGCCAACTCCATCAACAGTTGGCAGGACATGGAGGACACCTTCCTAGCTGCCTTTCGCGTACACGTGGACCCAGCTTGGTCCCATAGCTAGTTCATCTCCATCAGAAAGGAACCTAAAGAACCCCTTACAGCATTCAAACATTGGTTCCAATGCGCCTTGAAGCGATGCATGGGCCCTTTCATTCCATCCCTGGAAGTAACCATATAGACCTATCTCAACACGAAGGACCCCTTCGTTGCCACTCTCCTCTGGAGAACAACCATCGTGAGCGACCGGGATACTTTGGAAAAAGTTTACAACCTAGCCTTAGAATTATCTTGTGGCCTCAACAAATCCCTGGGCGGGATTGGGCAGAGCATGCCCTTCAACATGATCCCTGGTGGAACTCCATACGTCAGGGGATATAATCCCAATCTAGCAATGGGTTCCCCCACAATGGAAATGAACCCCCCGCCACCGCCAATAGACTAGTAGGCCCGGTACGTTTATCCATCGCAGACTCAGGCAATACCGAGTCTGGAAGTATTCCCTTGGAATCAGCTGCAGCAAGCACAACAACCTCAGACACAACCACCTGAAGTGCCCTTCTTTCATTCATCCGCAACTGGAGGATTTTCGCCCTCGACTCTGACAAATACTGCTGCCTTCCCAGGGAATCAACAACAACAACCGTCACACTATGATGCAAACACTCAGTTGACCACCGAGGTTGAATCCCTCCAGTGAATGTTGTCCACCCTAACTATGGACATGGGTCAGCTGAAGGTGGGGTCCTATGCACCTCAGAATTCCAATTCCCAAAGAGGGAATATTTTCTCCGGCCAACAAAATAACAATGTCAGGGGAAGAAACTTCAACAACGGGCCTCGGCCCAACCAACAACAATGGAACAATAACGCAAACACTGGAGGCCCACCTCCAAACCAAAATGCCAATCTAAGTGGTGCTAGACCATCACATTTCACACCAGTCGCAAACTTCCAGCCCATGACCAATTGGTGTATATTGCACGACACAGGCTCCCACAATGAGGTAAACTGTGCCACGCTGGAGAAAGTCATCATGATTTCCCAGCTGGACTGGCAACAATCGCATGATGCTACTCCCCCAGAACCTCAGGTGCAAGAGCCAACTCACGGTGCATTCACTTGTGAGACCATCTTCTTAGGATCCTTTGGAGAAGATGAAGAAGAATCTAAATTATAGGGATTCTTTGATGAATTGATTCTGGCCTTTGAGGCCAATTCCTTTACCAACCCACGACCTCCTTACAACACATAGAGCCAGGCTGGTAAAGGACCAGTGTACATGCCGACACCTCCTGCTAAGGAAACTCCTCCCCGGGACAATACAACTGCCCGGCCCGCCCCTCCAAAAGGTTTTATCTCTAACCAAGTGAAAGACCTAACCGAGGGAAGCTACCAATTCCTAGGAGAAAGATTTGATATTACAAAGGCGTTAGAACAAACCACCACCTCCATGACCTTGATGGAGGTTTTGCTAAATTTTCCCAAGCAGAAGAAGTCTCTTCTGAAGCTCTTGGGAAACCCAGAGGTTGTCAGTTGCCCACTCAAGACTGTCTCTTTTGAGGATGCCAATGCGGCTGTCTTCCGGGGAAACAATGAAGATCCTCCTTTCCTACTAGGCCTAAATATCCAAGGCAAAAACATACACAACTTCCTAGTAGACTCCGGGGCTTCGAGCAACATCCTGCCCTTATCCATATGCTAGAAGCTCAAATTTCATCCCACCCCATCTAATGGCGCGGTGATTCAACTGGATAAAACTGCCATGAAAATGGTGGGGGAATTGAAGAATGTCTAAATACAACTTATCCAAGACCCCAGAATAGCTAGCATAATCGATATCCAAGTGGTGGACATCCCAGAGGCTTATCGGATGTTATTAAGTCAGAATTGGTCTAAGTCCTTGAACGGATACTTTTCAACCGACTTCTCCCACTTATGGCTCCCCTGGGAAGGAGAATCAAACAAGATCCAAGTTGAAAGTGAACCCCGTATGAAGCAGGCCCTTACCAAATTCGGGAGGGTTAACGAGGTCTTCTTCTCTAAGACTTCCCTGGGGGTGTATCGACCCTTTGAAATCTTAACATTCGATTTTACCCCCGGGTAGGATCCCATAGTTCTGTAGAGAACCCAGGACCTAGAAGAAAAGTTAAAGGTTGAGGTTAACTCTCAGGGTGCCACAGCGACCCTCGCTACACTCTTGTCTAGCACTTGGTGCCGAGTGCACTATTAGAAACATTCAGAGTTAGAGTGCGAACCATGCCTTTCCATCGCTACCCGGCACCTTGACGCCTTCCGGAATAAAGAACATACAGTTGATTCCCCGG
Source organism: Thuja plicata (assembly GCA_018584345.1). Classification (NCBI taxonomy): domain Eukaryota; kingdom Viridiplantae; phylum Streptophyta; class Pinopsida; order Cupressales; family Cupressaceae; genus Thuja; species Thuja plicata. The sequence goes on along the minus strand of MU228142.1, from coordinate 1,674,000 downwards.
AGCTCAATATTCCCATGGGAAGCACTCCTTTGGTGCAGTTTCCCCGGGGATCTCAATTCCAAATCCCTCTGGAGGCAAACCTCACCCATGTGCAATCAGTGCAGGAGGAAGCTCCTCCCAAGTCTCCCAAAAGAAATCCAAAGACTACTCCATCTCCCCAACCCCAGACTACAAGCAACAATCTATGGACCCTTAAGTTCAACGGGTCCCAGTCCAAACAAGGCTGTGGGGTTGGACTAGAATTAATCAATGCACGAGGGAAATCCTTCCTCGCATCCTATAGGTTGTAGTTCAACTACACCAACAATGTTATGGAGTACGAGGCTTTGGTCCTTGGACTCTTATTTGTATTAAGGAAAGGGATCACTCGCCTTCGGGCTCTGGGTGATTCAGAGTTGATTGTCAAATAGGTTTGCAGTCAATATACATGCCATGACAAGAGACTGGCCGCATACCGCAATCGGGCATGGAGCCTTATTGAAGATTTTGATGCCTTTGGCATCGATCTTATTCCCTGGTGATGGAATTATGTCCCAGATTCCCTCGATGTTTTTGCCATCACACTTGAGCCCATGGCCGGCTCATGACTCCAAAGATTTTTGGTTGAGATGATCCCCACCCCCTCCATCCCAGATAATGTAACCCACTTTCAGGTTTTTGAGGACAATCAGCATATCCTAGCCTTCATGGTCAATGTTGGTGTCTTCAAGGACCAAATAGTGGAGGAACAAGACCATGATGATACTGGGCAAGGTGACGAAGATGATGGGATCATAGACCTACCCACCAACACCATCCCTAAGGGGATGGTCGCGCTTGAACGTATCTTCGACTCGGAGAAGGAGAAGATTCTCATGGTTCTCATGGTTCTCCTGCTCCCTTGAGGAGAAGGAGAAGATTCTCATGGTTCTCCGATAATACATAGACGTTATTGCATGGGGATATGAGGATTTGAAGACTTACGACACATCCATCATGACTCATACCATCCCCCTGAAACCTGATGCTAAGCCTTTTTGGAAAAAGCAATGACCAGTCAACCCATTGATCAAGCCTCTGATTTGTCAAGAGGTGGAGAAATTATTGTTAGCCCAGATAATATTTGCAATCCGACACACTACGTGGGTTGCCAATTTGGTCCCTATGAGAAAGAAGAGCAGTGAAATTCGCCTTTGCGTGGATTTCTGAAACTTGAATAGAGCCTCCAAGAAGGATAATCAACCTCTCCCCTCATTGGATGAGGTGTTGCAAATAGTGACTGGATCCCAAATGATGTCTTTCTTGGACGGGTACTCCATATATAACCAAGTCATGGTTAAGTACAAAGATAGAGAGAAAATGACGTTCACCACCAAGTGGGGAAATTTTGCATATCGTAGGATGCCCTTTGGCTTAATTAACGTAGGGGCCACATTTCAGAAGGCTATGGATATTGCATTCGAGGGACTTGTGAATTGGTGTATAATCATCTACATGGATGATTTGACCGTCTTTTCTTGGGACAGGCGTGACCATTCCACCCACCTCGCCCAGATCTACAAGAGATGTCGCCAGTATGGAATATCCCTCAACCCCAAGAAGTGCATATTCGGGGTCACTGAAGGGAAGTTTCTCGGGCACATCGTCTCTGAGAAGGGTATATCCATTGACCCTGAGAGAGTTGAAGCGCTGCTAAATCTACAAATGCCCAGCAGCAAGAAAGAGATGCGATTTTTCTTTGAAAAGATCAATTTTGTCTAGCGGTTCATCACTAGATTTGCCGAGATAGTCAAACCACTCAACAAGATGATGAAAAAGGTTACCAAAATTGAGTGGAGTTCTGAGGAAAAGCGGGTATTCACCCAGATCAAACAGACGATAACGGAGGCACCTGTCCTGGCTAGTCCAAACTACTCCCTCTTGTTCTACATTTACTCCTTTGCTTCGCTGCATTTTGCCGCAGCAGTATTGACTCAAAAGGTCAAAGGGGAAGAATGACCCATAGCTTTCATGAGCTCCCCCTTCAAGAACACTGAAGTCTGGTACTTATCATTGGAAAAGCAGGCATTTTCTCTTGTTCACGCCGTGAAGAAATTCTGGCATTATATTCTCTGAAGTAAGGTACATGCTATCATCCCGGACCAGGCTATGAAATCTCTGCTGATGCAGAGTGAATTGGGTGAAAGATGGGGGAAATGGATGGTCATCCTCTATGAATATGACTTGGAAATGAAACCCATGAAGATAGTCCGAGGCCAGGAACTAAGTCGAACGATGGCAGAGGAAACTCCCCGCATAGAATGTTAAACTTACACAGTGGAGTCCATCACCCGAGACCCGTGGTACATAGATTTGGTGTACTTGCTGTTAAACAACAAATGCCTGGAGGGGTTACCTCCCAATAAATGCCACACTTTGCGAATGAAAATTACTCACTTCATGATCAAAAACTCTGCGCTTTACCGTAGGAACTACGAGGGAGTGTACCTTTGGTGCATTGATAGAGACCAAGCTGTGAAAATGATCGATGAATTCTATGAGCAGTTTGGAATCGAGCATGGCTCAGCTGATGCCACCACCCATCAAATCCTTCAGGCTGGATACTATTGGCCCTGTATATTTAAAGATGTTTACACTCACGTTCTAAGATGCCACACTTGTCAGACTGTGGCACACCGTGAGCATAACCTGGCTATGCCTTTACAACCAGTCTTCGAGGCTAGGCCCTTCGCCCAATGGGCATTCAACTTCATCAGGGAAATCAACCCTAACTCGTCTGCCAACCACCGGTACATCCTTACTGCAACTGATTACTGCACCCGGTGGTCCCAAGCTATACCTTGCAAAAATAACATGGCAGACATAGTTATTAAATTCCTGGAAGAAAACATAGTCATGAGATTCAGAATGCCCTTCGCCATAGTGTGTGACAATGGTCCGACATTTTCTTCAGTGCAATTACTTGAATGGACCTATAATCGGAAGATCACTCTGAAGTTTTCCAACAACTATTACCCCCAGGGGAACGGTGTTGCTGAATCGACGAACAAAAATCTACTTGAAGTGATCAAACACCTGCTAGAACAGAATCCCTGGGATTGGCACCAAAAATTGAGATTCGCCCTCTGGGTGGATCGCATTCAAATTAAGGCTGCTCTGGGAACGTCCCCATTCCATTTGGTTTATGGCCAGAACCCATTATTCCCAATCAACTTACAAATCCCAGTTTTGTAGTTTATGCAGGATTTTATGTAAATTTCCTGGCTTGTAAATATTTCTTTCCCGGTGCCTCATTTTGGAGGTACCTTGCCTTGTAAATAGTCTTGCTGGCCGTCCTCTGGGACTGCTGCCCTTTTTATTTTTCTGTCTTTCATTTGCTTGTCTTCCTTTTCAGGTTTCGGCATTTTGCTCTCCCTCTTGTGAGGATTGGGATGCTTCACATAACATCTAGTCTCCAGGGCGTTGCCTTCGATGTTGGTAAACTTAAGAATCTATTGTTAGCATGATGGAATCGGTCTGGTCTCTGGAGTCATTTTACGAGTTTGGTAGTACATTATGAGTAATCTTCATCGGGTTTATCTCTGGAAGTCTAGTAATCAATGAAATAAAAATAAGGGACAAGTAATCGGACACATCGAGGGTAGATCGGTTGCACTAGTTGGTTGACCCAAGTCTGAACTTTTAAAAGATTCTTTCTGGGTCCAGAATTTTTCTCCCCCATTCGGCACATTAAGGTGGGTGGAAGGGTGAAAGAAGTACCACCATTAAATTTAGCTAAGCTTTAGCTTGATGGTGAAAGAAGTACCGCCCTCCCACCCAGAAACATACAAGAAAAAGAAATGGGACAAAACTCTGGTCTCCGGGGGAAACGAGCAAATCTGATGACTTCGGGGTTTGATATACTTAGTGCCTCTTCTCTACTTCTCCTAGAGGTCATTGACTTGGTTTCCTTCCAAAGCACACACTTCACCACTGATGAAAAGATCATGGACTAAATCGCGTATGACTGGATTTTCTTAGATAGGTTACTCTTTACAAGTAAGATACTTTGAGTGACGATTTGTTCCAGTTTTTGCTAACTAGAGACTCTATAGTTCTTGAATGCGCTAAGGCATTCATCCCAGATAGTCACCATTTATTATGCCCTGCATCCCCATCCCTACATTTTGTGTGCAAAATGTTGGGTCCCCCTTTTTGTTTTTTGTTTTGGCTCTTGCCTTGTCTTTTTCCCTTATTTCCTTGCTTTCCTTCCCCGAGATTTCTCTCCCGTGGTGTTGGTTTTTTTTTTTTTTTGTCCCTTGTGTCTCTAGGACCTGGTCCCAGAGTTGGTCGTTCTTTGTCCAGGATCTGGATTTCAGACTCCGGTTTTCTTTGCCACGATGTCTTCTTTTTGTAAGAAGGTATGGTCGCACAGAATCCCCAGGCCCGGAGTTTGGAGGTCCACTTGATTCTGGAGTTTGCGGAAGGAAAGGTAACTTGCTTTTACCCCGGCTATAAATAGAAATCACCTATCATTTTCACAATTACCGTGATTAAAACACTTAAGCAATTTGAGCGATTTCAGAGTGATATCACAATGATTTGAGCAGAGTCTAGTGTGAGCTATTTCCGAGTTGTTCTGAACAATTGCGAGTGGTTTTTGGTGTGAAGTGGTGATCCTTTGAAGGTAGAAGTTGTTGTAGAGCATTCGCGGGCACCTTACCTTCCTTCCTTTCTCTGGTTTTAAGGTTGGTGTCTGGTTTCCCTCTGTCTTCTTGCTTTTTCGTTGTGTTCTATTGGCTTTTGTTTGTGTTTCTTTCCATCTTGTGTTTTCGTTCTGTTTCTGCATCTGGTTCACCACCCGTTGGTGGGTCGGCTTTGCCAGAGGGTTGTCCACCCTCTGTGTAGGTGTAGTATATTTTGTAGATAATGTAAATGATGCATATGCTTGTACATTTTTTTGTGCATTATTTTTTAGGGTAGTCGTTCTGTTTCAGCTCTGTTGTGTATTTAGTGTATTTTAATGTATATCCTTCCATTCTGCATGTATATACCTTTTGGCCTTGATGTATATATGTTATATATGCTATATATTTCATGTATATCCACCCAATTTTGGAACTAACTCATCATTCTTCCTTTGTTCTCATTCACAAAATTCGCGAGCTCGTTGCATGCAGGATACCACCTGGTTGAAACTTGGCTCTTGATTGGTTTCAACCAGATAGTTTTCTCTCTCCTCATAAAATATCCTTAATTACTATCCCATTTACATCCCATGTATGCATTCAAAACTATCCAAGTGACCTTCACTTTTCACGCATTCAGACAGTTGGCTCCGCCATCGTCGCCATAATTTCCATTTATTGCATAACCACGTGACGCCCACGTGGGTCTGACAGTTCACTTTTTGCAGTCCTTCCAACGGTTAGTTTTCTGGACCCCAGGTCTTCTACCCCCACCCAACCCACGTTTTTCCTTTGCTAAGTATGGTGAGACCCTCGGGCTCGCATATTGGTTAAATTTCAAGTTTGCAAAATATATATATTTTCTGGGACTTTTAAATTAAACTAACTTCTCAGGGAAAACAGGCACCACGGTGGTAAGATCTCCGGATCCTGGAGAATTATTTATCTATACATTCTGACGGTCACCTTGCCTTACAGGTTTCTAAAATAATATACTTCCATCATGTCTGAGGCTTCCGCATCTTCACCACCCAGGAGTCCGAAACTTCCTTCCGCAGTGGTCACCAGGGCAGCCGTAAAATCTAAAATGGAGAGGGCCTTGGAAAAATTGCCCCTCAATATGAAGTACGTGAAGGACAACACCATCATGGGATCAAAGATTGATTCCAAAGTTCAATTGATCACCGACACCAGCGTCAGGATGTGGGCCAAGATGCAGGCCTTGGTGAAAATAATATACATTCAGCGGTAGTCCGAGGATCCGCTGGTGATCAATGTCGGGGATTCTAAGATCCTCAAGCCCACCTATTTTTTGTGCTTAGTGCAGTCTCTGAAGTTAATCCTCACACTTTCAGCACATTACAACTCTTCTGTCCAGGCCGTTATGCTCACAGCCCCAGAATCCACTGGGTACCCTACCCCTATGGTGTCTCTCAACATTGCTACCTTCTAAATGGGCTTGGGGATCCCTCAATTTGACAAACCAACTATGGTTACCAGAGAAGATGCCTTAGCACAGTTCAAACCGTTGGAGGAAGCAGCCTGAATATACACAAATAACCACTGGCTCAAGACCCCGAAGAGGGATCCAAAGAGAATGAAGCTAGAACTCCCCCGGTCCGAATTTAAGGAAAGTATCCAAATGGGGATAATAGCACTATCCCGGGTCTTTGGCCAACCCCACGCCCAAGAATTCTCAGCATGGATGTACTATTTTATGCTTGGCATCTCCACCAAGGGAGAATATTTTGATTGGGCCACCATCATCTCCAACCATGTAGATTCTCAGTTCCTACAGGTGGTTCAAAAGTGGGAATTCTATATGACTTCTTATGTTCTCTGGGCCCTGGCGCAACAATAGCCCACCACCAATGGATTACTTACATTGGGTGTACTCAGGATTGGCCCGGGTCAGAACACTCCCAGGGACTTTTTCCCACAAATCCAATGGGAGGCCAGTTTCCCTAGTTTCTGTCGTGTAAATGATGCCTTTATCTATTACAACCTGCTCACACCTACCCAGGATGCAGGATACCACCTCTCCACAGAGCCGATGAATCTGGTCAGGAGTTACGACCATTATTATATAAAGTTCCAGCAACATAAATACATAAGGGTAACCGGCTTCTCTGGGAAACCTTACTTGTTACCCAAACATTATGGGAACAAGATAATTCTTTTAGAATATTGCAAACAAATAATGGAGCTACATGCCTTCTATGCCTTGAAGAAGGTGGCAAACATCTCATTCCCAATTACTTGTGGGAATTACTCATGCAGTCTGGCCGCGGCCAAGGAAGCAGACAATGAGCTCAAAAGCTACAACTTAGCAGAATTCTACTTGGCGCGGAAGAGTTTTGATCCGCATGGTAAAATTGCATCGACACTTCCCCGGGCATCAGAGCCCCACCAATACCACATGGAAGACTTCTAGGAAGATTTTCAGGATGACATGGAAGTCTGGAGCCGGCATTACATCTAGATGATAATGGGAATGATGGAAAGGTTAAAGCTCTGGAGATTTCCAGATGACTTCTCAGACTCCGGATCCACAATAGACCCCCAAAATAAAGCAAAGGGGATTGATAATTTCACCCTCCCACCAGTGGAATAGAATGCCCAAGAGGGACCCACCATTGAAGAGTTCACCCGCAACGTGGTTGAACACAGCCACGCCTACTTTAAGAAGGTGTGCCCCGGGAGTGTCCATAGGGCTGCCCAGCCGATACCAAAGTTAGCCCCGAGAGTCGAGACTTCTTCACAAGAAGGAGACAGGGGAAAAGGAATGATGGAGACCCCAACTGTGTAGGAGACCCCAATAAAGGAACAACTGAAGCAATCAATAGCGACCTCCCAGCAGATGAGGGAGAATTTGATCATACGGCTGGCCACTCTGGTACTCATGACCGGACCAGTTCGTCCTCCCTCCTCCCCTTCACTAGCAGCCCTAATGGTCAGGGAAACAGGGGTGGATCCAAAAGAAAAAGTAGTACTAAGGGATGCGGGGCCGCCCTTAGTCACTAGGAGAAAGAAAAGACTTAACCCAAAGCCCAAGGCTGAGCCAGAGCTAGGGATGCCTCAAATCCCACAGGTTGAAATCCTTTCTTTCAACTCCCCAAAGCTGGAGAGAGAACCTGAGCCTGCTCATGTCCCGACCAACCCTCCCCCGCAGGATGAATTTGATGATGTTTTTACAACCAATGAGTTCAAAAATTTACAGGGGGACGTTGAGCAGTCAGAGGCTGAAATCCCAGAGCAAGAAGAAGCTCCAAAATAGGAACCTACACAGGAGTAGGAGGAGCAGGTAGAAGAAGAGAAAGAGACAGAATAAGAGATTACCTTCGAAGTCCCGGAGATACAGGATACAGGAGTGGACCAATAGAAACAAAGTGAGCAAATGGCCTCGGCTGGGGAAACTAGACCTTCGGGAACAACCATGACCCCAATTGTCATGCTCCAAACGCCACTCCCAAAGGTAACCTTTGGGGAGGTAATCACTGCGGCCCAAACGTTAAACCTTGGCCCATTGTTTCCCCCACTACCGAAGGATGTACTAGTAGAAAAGGACACCCTAGCAACAGAGGCTAAGGAAGAATAGCAGCAAGAAGAAGAAACCCCCGGGGCGGCCGATGAAGACCCAAACATGGCTGAAGATACAGATGGTGGGGAAAAAGAAATAGATGTCGCCAGGGGAAATCTTGCCAATGAATCAGAGGATACAAGAAAAGAGCCGGGCGAGACCCACACTACCAAGGAGGCGCAGCAAGATGTCGAGGAGAGGCCACAAGAATAAGCTTTGGCTAATAATCCACCCCTACCGCCACAATGGTTAATAGAAACTAGAAAAAGGAAGGCCCCACCAACCCCCAGAGCCCATCTTTCTTTGGTTGAGATGATGGCTCAGGCCCAGAGCCCACCAAAGGCCAAGAAAGCCCAGACGGTTCACACTCTTCAAACCGGGGCGGATGGAGAAATAGTTGCAGTGATAGAAACACCTCCCCAAAACACAGATGAAGCAAGAGCCAAGGTCGGAGATTATAATATCACAAAGGTATCACTGGGGAAGAGGGGAAAACAGGGTGAGGTAGACCTGTTAAAAGAAGCGGCCAAGGTAGTAGAGGCTCACTATGAAAAGGAGGCTCAAAAGCTCAAGGTAGAAAAGAGAAAAATGCAAACCTTATGGGGTTGCTAACTGAGCTGGCTCAACCTATCAATGTTATACCTCCGGAGGCCTCTACATCTGATACACCACTACCGCAGAGCGACATAGACTCACTACGGGCAATGAAAAAGAAGGCCCAAGCGGTCGATGAATGGGTCGCCCTACAGTTGGGAAATGTCCGGTGCTTCCTGGTGTCTACCCTCCCAGACCTATATGCAGCCTGCCATTTCTTACATCAGGCCAAAACCACCATCAGTATATGGGAGGCAGACATCGAGAATTATGAGGCATGGAAAGTCAAGTTAGAAGAGCTCCTTAACCTCGGAGAAGATATTGTTTTCGAGTCAAGAATTTTGGGGGAAGATTTCTTCAATTTTGTGAGAACCCAGCACTCCAGACTTGACCTCACATTGGGGATAATCAAGCAATTGGTGGGGACTCTGCGGGATAAAGTTAATACAGTACAATATTCTTTCAACTTGTACAAGTCTTTTGTTACTAAGGTCTCTGGAGCTGATCCGTTCAGCACCGACACATGCACACCGGAGTATGTTTTGGGGAATTTTGATGAGCTAATTAAGTCAAGGTATCAGTACTCGGAGGGAATAGATGGAGCCCAAATGAAAAGAATAACTCGAATGGTACTTAGTGGCCATGATGTGGCAAAGATGGCCGATGAATTTAAAGGGAATGTTCTGGACCTAGGGGAACAGATTGAGGTGGCTAAGTACCGGCGGGTTGGCCTTAAAGAAGTTGATGAAGATGGAATCTCTCATCTCCTCCAGACCTTCAATGACAATAAGAAACAATAAAAATTCTCTGGGGGCCAGAGAAAACCTAAGTGTTTTTGTATTCGTTATTCTTTTGGAATGTAAGTTCCCGGATCCCGGATCCCGGAGTCCCGGATCCTACATTTTTGTATTCTTTCGGTGATCTTCCTCTCGGTCCCCAAGGTTGACTGGTCACTTTCAAAGTAGTTAATAAAGGTTGTTAGAGGGTAGTTAGCTACATCAAGGCACATCAGATCAGCAAGAAGTTTCCTGACAGTTGGTCTTCCCGAGGTGCCGTTTCAGAAGTACACCATGCACATTGGAGACAGGGCACCGCTTTTCTCATTTATGAGGCATGTATCCTCGATCCCTGGTGGATCGGATTTCTTCCTTCTCCTCCTTGGCTCTCTTCTCAAGGCTGATTCTTCCACTCCATCTTCTTGTCTTATTCTTCTGACATGTCAGACCTTCTCCGTCTCAAGGTCTTTTGTGAAGTGGTGCAGGTAGTACCGACCACAGGATAATATATTTTATGGCAAGATGTAAAATAGGGTTAGGGTTAGGGTTAGAAGGAAAATGTGTATAAATAATAAGTCTGGCCCTATTCCAAGGGTTGGAAAAATTGATGATTTTGCAGTCCATAGTAATAGAAAAGTAGTATTATCATTTCTCAGTTGCAGAGTTCAATGCTCCATAGTCTTTCAGTTTTCAGTAGTTAGATGCTCCCTTGGAGCCACCATTATACCATGCACCAGTGCTCGCTGGAAGGAATGTTAATGAAGAAGAGAGAGTTCTTGCAATGATGTTGTTGGCACTTTGTCTTCTGAGTTAATGGTATTTTATGTTTAATGTTCTAGTAGATTAACGACCTCCTTTCCCTTGCTACTGATAAAATATGAACTGATAGTTGTGTATTTCTTCAGTATTTAGTGTAGTATATCAGAGCATTATTGATGTATTGAATGTTTATCATAACTATAGGTAGATCAAATATTTCTAACTTTGCAGGATCTTTTTCAGTTTATTTGCTAAGTGTAAGCGCGCTTGGAGAAACCTCACCTATTTGAATCCCCAGAGAGAACGACTTGAAGAAACTAGCTACCCCCCTCGAAAATAGTCACATCTCCCAACTGAGCCCCACACTGTCGAGACCCAACCCTCAGGTGCTTGGAGACCCATGGAATCTCATTTCCCCAGATAACCTTTGCAAGCGAAGTTGGCCGGTACCCCGGTACCCGGTGACAACTTACATCTGCTGGCGGACCCGATCACCAAAGTCCCGTCAACACATTCATGTGGTTGATGTCCATACTTCTTACTGTTAAAACAATATCCATTGAATTTAGGTTTAGCATTTGACTTACTATTCTTTCTTCAGCATATGTTTGTTGTGTGACCTGGTTTCCTACAATGATGACATGTAGGTTTTCTATTATTCAGCTTTTCATTCCTCAGTTCTCCACCCTTTGATGATTCTACTTCTTCAATGGAAGACTGGTGCTCGGCATGTCTAAGTCCAGATGTTTCACTATTTCTTCTTAGTGATCTCGTAAGTTCCTCAAAGTATCTCAATGCTTCATTCGGTTTGTTTATCCTCTCAATGAGTTCTCTTTCAAATCTCAACTCATTTTTTAGTTGATTGTTCTCAGATCTCAGATAAGTGTTTTCAATTTCTTTTTTGTTTATCTCTTGATTTGCAAATAATAGTTTGTTTACCATGTCCAACTGACTATTTGTAAGCTTCTTCACATCACTAGTCCATTCATCAAGTCTGGTAGCCATATGTCTCTTTTCTTCTTCTATCATTGTCTTATCTTCCTCAGCTTTCTTCTTCTGATCAGTCACCTCACATAGTGTTTTTGATAAAGGTAGATAAAGGTTTTGAATGGCCCCAAAAACCATTTACAAAAGAGGACTAAAGATTAACAATAAAGCACAAACAAACACAAAACACCTGCAAAACCACAAAATGTAGGACCTCGACCCAACAGACTAAAACAAAGCAGACACCATAAGAAACCCTAAAACAACAAACAACACAACTACCAACAAACTACCAACAAAAAGCCAACATGAATTATTTCTTTGCTTCAATGGCCTTTTCAGCTTCTTCTTGCATTTCCTCCATTTTCTAGATGGAAACTTTTAGGCTTGTAAGCTCCTTAGGCACTTCAGGTACTTTCCTCTTTAGAGTACTTCTGGTTCTAGTTCCTGGTCCCGAAGATTAACCTTTGCCCCCAGCTTCTTCCTCCACAATGATGGTCATTTTTTCTAGCAAACTACCCTCTAGGTAGGAATACAAAGCTTTTAAATTCATCACTGAAACTTTGAGACCCTCATTGCTATGCTTCAGGATATCTCTGATGAGCTGAATATTGTGATTAACTTTTTCATTTATGTCCTTCAGCTTTTCATCCAAAATAGCAGAAATTATGGAATTCAAGTCCTTGTTTATGTTTTTTTTATTTACCTTATTCAAAAACTCTTCAGCACATTCATTTTCCAGCTTTTTCAATCTTTCTTTTAGAGACTCCATTGCCTCTTCTAGTGCCTTCAAAATATGACCCATCTCTTTCATTTCCTGATAGAGCTATTTCTCTAGATTGGAACCATAGCCATCCATGTTCCTAGCTTCTTGCAAAACCAAGCCAACAGACTCTTCCTTCTCCTTACCCATTCTCTATCTTTTCTCTTCTCTTTTCCCTATCCTAGAAATTTCCTTTTCCTCTTCTTCTTCTTCTTTTTCCACCTCTTGATATTCTTTCTCCTCACCAACTTCTTCTGCAATATCCACTTTATCAGTCTCCTTAGAATTAGAGCTCTTATCTTTATGAGCCTCTACCTCTTCCAAGGGGTCATCCTCAATGTTTTTGTCTGACAACATATCTTCCTCTTTTTCATGGAGAGAAGGGTTTTATTCTTCTTTTTCCTCTCTAGAATCACCTCACATAGTGTTATTGATTGAGTTTCTTGTTCTATCTTTAGACTTTTGACTTATTCTTTCAGTGTGTTATTCTTCTCCAATAGCTCTGTAATCGCTGCATTGATTTCTTTTGAATCACCATTGTCAAATAGACCTTCAGTGTCTTCTTCCTTATATTGAGTATCTTTCATCTGAGTTGCCAATTCCTTCCTAGCTTTCAAGGATTTCTTTAATTCTTCTCTAGATATCTCAAGTTGTTGTAGTGTCAGTTGAATGTCAATCTTCTAATTCTCAATGACCTTTCCCAACTTATAAGCCTCCATTTCCAAGATCTTAACTCTCAAGTGGTTAGACTTATTTTAAGAGAACAATGCTCTGATACCAATTGTTGGAAGTCTAATATTTTAAATCAATAATTGAGAGGGGGATGAATCAGATCTATAAAACTTCTACAAATTCTTAACTAATTGATTCAACCATGCATTCATAGACATAAATTGAAATTTTGTAAAGATATAACATCTAATCATGAATACATATCATAAATATTTTTGTAACCCAGAAACCCATGAAGGTAAAACTGGGGTGGGGATGACACCCACAAATCTTCATTACTATAGTAATAAAGTGTGCCTGTTAGGGCTACATAGTTTGATCACTTTTGATGATCTACCCTATGAGGGGTCTACTCTATTAAGAGATTTTAGACTTATACAATCTACCTTGTTAAAGGATTTAAACTTACAACAAAGTAAGGACTCGGTTAAGATATTTACAAATGCCTATTAGGACCACTCTCTTAAGAGATTTACCCTGATTCACTTGATAGAATGTATCAGTACCTAATCCTTTGGTTTTCACTTCAAATGCTAATAACATATCTCCTCTTTCCAACTCTTAACTGATATCTCAATCTGATTTATCTTTGTTCTGCTCTTCACTGCTTTGCTCGGTCACTCTGTCTGGTCAATGCTTCAGATATGCAAAGTATGCATATGCTTCTGGTCTCTGCTCTTCACATCCACATCCAAACATATAGTCTTTTACACACATAGATTAGGGTTTGAAGCATCCCATATATAGACCATCCAGATCAAGATCTATCATCTTTTTCGCTTAGGCATCCCTAATTTTGATTGGTTGCATTGCTAGCATAGGGATCCATGATCATAAAAATGGTACGTAATTAATGCATTAAATCTCTGTATATGATCATTAAAGGCTCATATAAGTTGGCCAAAATAGTTTACCTTGGTTTTTGTGCCATTCCAAACACATACTAAATATTTTTTACTTGGCAAAACAAAATACTGGTGCTCAGTCAATACTGTGTCGCTCGGCATAGCTATATGTTGTCACTCGACACTAACTCTTCTATGCAACTTGACAATCAATTTGTTCCACATCCATTGAGTACTCTTCGACCTCTGACTTGCTCGACAGTAACTACTTCTCAGTCTCGGCCTTAGTGAGATGGCTCAGTCACAGTGATGACCGACCAATCTGCCTTGAATATGACTAAGTGTGGGACACTAATAAACAACAAAACTTAGAGATCAACAATATATGTTGTAGTTCCTCCTCCCAAATCCTATAAAGAAACACATTTGACATCTTCCATATACCAACCTAGTGTATTTTCTTTTTTTCCTCCTTTTTCTTGTAGAGAAAAGGAAGAAAAGGAACCAATTTGGAGTGATGCCAAATCTTCATCCACACAAGTTTCAAGTCATAATAAGATAAATCTAGTGCAATAGAATACTAATGAATATGTTATTCCAAGGCTTGCGAGCTTACTTAAAAAAATGTTTGTTTTCTCTCCTAAGCCATCAAATGTTCACTTGGTTCCCTTTTCCACAACCTTGTCCAAACCTAAGGAGGAGCCTCATCTTGATCCACCACATCAAAGATTGAGTTTTATATGTATAATGATTCTTATTGATATCCACCACATATAATATCTCCTATTGTTATTAATTTTAATAGTGATGTTGATAATATGCTAAGAGTAATGATTTTAATGATATATATAAAGTTGAGATTCATCATGAGTTATCTTGAATAGTTTCAAAATATTTGAACTATTTGTAAGTGATACATGTAGTGATTCATTATTAGAGTATGGTCCTTGTTTGGCACTTGAGATAGATCTATATATGACACTTGTTGTTTCTCCTCTAGCATTTTGTCAACTTTCTCAAAATGACAATGAGAAAGATTCGGAGGCAAATGATTTTCTAGATTAGCTCTCTCATGTAGTAGATTATTTTGAGTGTTTTCTTGCTTGTAATATATTCCTAGTGTTTTCTTGCTTGTAATGGAACAAGGAAACGAATGGACTAAAATTATCATGATATTCTTCTATTTGTATAATCTTTCTTCTATATAATTGATGCAGGAGCATGCTAGGATTCTTGGACGTCATGTATCACACAAAAACATGTTTGTTTCTTTTTTTTTGTCCGGTGGCTTGGTGGAGACCTTCGATGGGTTTCTCTCTTACCTATCGCTCGGTCTTGGTGGTTGTTTGCTCTGTGGATTTACCAAGTCAAGTGTTGTGGGCTCAATTTCTACTGGCGACCCGGTTCCCGATGGGTCTTAGTGTTTATGCTATTGCTCAATCTATTTCACCAGGTGAGCTTTTGGTACTCGGTGACTTGTCTCACCGAGTGTGTTTTATTTGTGGGATCTGGAGGCCGACTTGCATATTTAATTCTTATCGCGACATTAATGTTGGATCTCTCATTGTGGGTTGTGAGGACCTAAATATGGGTCATTGGTTTCTCCAATGCTAGATTTAGTGGATGTTATAGGCTGACCTATTGGTTGCGTGCCTCTTGTATTTAAGTTGTATTATGTTCTTTATTGAGGGAAGATTAGGGAAAATTAGAGGGAGTGGAGAGAGAGATATGAGTGTTAGATCTAAGAAGTTGAGTAGTAAGTCATATGTTTGGTAGAAGGTAAATGACTTGATGCTTGTAGAAGATCTCTGTGATAGATCTTGGAGTTATTTATTTGTATTTGGCCGTAACTGGAAAGGCCTTACAACCTGACATGTTTCATGTAATTTTTGTTCATGATAACAAATAAATAGTGTTGGCTATTTCCATTGTGGTTTGTTGTTGTGTTCCATTGTGTTGACTCTGGCAGAAAGTCTAGACATCTCTTTGGGGATTTCTCTGGCCTTGTCTGCATCAGGTGGTATTAGAGTTGGTTTCAATTGCTAGAGATTGGTGGATCGAAGATGCCTCCAAAGAAAACCCATGAGATCACTGAGGAGGAACCTTTGGAAGAAGTCAGCCGTGATGATTTTAGGGCTTTGCAGAAATAAGTGCAAGATTTATAAGATGAATTCCAAAGAAATAATACATCAAAAGGAAATCAAGATAGTGGTGAAGAGTATGAAGAAGAAGAACGTTTTGAGGAACTTGTGAAAGAAGTCAGAGATCCTGAGGAGAACGAATTTCTAAAAGCTATGTCTAAGATTGGGAAAAGGCCTAAGATTGAAGTTTCCACACATACCGGTAGACTTAGGCCAGAGGAATTGATTGATTAGATTAATGAGATTGAAGAATACTTTGAATATGAGGAAGTAGAAGATCTTGACCGAGTTTGATTTGAAAAGGAAAATTTAAAAGGTCATGCAAATATATGGTGGAGAGATGTTCAGTTGGAAAGAAGTAGGAGAGGAAAGGAAAAGATCTCTAAATGGAGTCAGATGGTTGAGAAGTTGAGAAGAGAATCAATCCTGGTGGATTATGAATTGGAAATGTTCAAGAAGATGCAAGGTTTGAGGCAGACAAACAAGTCATTGCAGGAGTATACTGAGGAATTTTATAGAATCATGATTAGGACTGGTTATTTTGAAGCTGATAAAGAAAAGGTTGCTAGGTATATCTATGGTTTGAGACCTAGTATTCAAGAAGAGTTACTTACTGTTTGGATGACAACAATAGGAGATGCTTATCATACAACACTGGAGATTGAAGAAAAACTAAATAAGAAGTTTGAAATTGGACGGAATAACATAAACTAAGGTGGTAAGACTAGTGAAACAACTGTTGGGGGTACTGTGATGGAGAATACTAAGCAGACCAAGGAAGGATCTGGCAGTAGTCAAACCACTAGACACTACAATGGTGGACAAAGAGGAAGAGGAAGAGGAGAATTTATAGGTACTTGTTTTCAGTGTGGTGAGAAAGGTCACATGGACTTTCAATGTCCTCAAAAGAAGCTTACCCTGACTACCAAGGAAAGTCTAGTGAATGTTGCAGAAGAAGGTGAAGTTTTGCTCACTAGAAGACTGGCTGCATGTGTTAATGAATTAGTGCAAAGAAGGAATTTGTTTAGAACCAGATGCAAGTGCAAAAATAAGGTATGTAATGTTATCATTGATGGTGGTAGTTCTGAAAACTTTGTTTCAGAAGAGATGGTTAGTAAATTGAAGTTGGAAAGGAGGGAACATCCTAATCCTTACCAGATTAGTTGGATACAAGATGTGTATAAGGTTAGGGTTGAAGAGAAATGCCTAGTTGATTTCAAGATTGGGTCTTATTATGATGAGATATTATGTGATGTGTTGCCTATGGATGCTTGTCAAATGTTTCTTGGTAGACCTTGGCAATATGATAGACATACTATGTTCGATGGTTATGCCAATACCTATGTGTTTAGGAAGGGAGGTTCCGAGCATAAACTGATGCCTTTGGAGAAAGCACGAGTTAAAAGGTGTGGATTCATTAGAATTTTTCCAAATGACATTGGAAGACATGAGGAGAAGAGAGTTGATGAACCTATGCTGATGAGTGAAAGGAAGGGGGAATTGAAGAAAAGAGTTAAGGAGAGTGATATCTCTGAGGAATTGGCAGAGATTAAGAGGCACATGACATTTTTGACTAGGGTGGTCCAACAGATGTTGACATTTCTTGGACAGATGGATTCAAATGATACCAAGTTGATTAGTAAGACTGATGAAGATGTGGTTCACCAAAATACTAATGGTATCAAAAGTACACCAAGGGAACATAAAAATATAGAAGATGGTCGAAGTCAGTTACTTTCAGTTGCAGACAAGAGATTTGAGAAGAGTGCGGGGTAGGTAAACTTGTCGAATGGGATAATGGACAAAGTGAAGACATTGTGATTTGAAGAATAAGAGGATGTATGGATTAAGATAAAGTATGGGTTACCTGTTTTTGTTCCCTTAAGATGTTCATTATTTCCTTTTAGAAACATCTTATTTTTACCTGGGGTGTCTGATGCAGAAGCATCCTAGGATTCTTGGCAATCATGTATCACAGAAAAATATGTTTGTTCTTCTTTTTTTAATCCGATGGCTTGGTGGAGACCTTCAGTGGGTTGCTCGGTTACCTATCGCTCAGGCTCGGTTGTTCTTTGCTCTGTGGCTTTACTGAGAGGGGTGTTGTGGGCTCGGTTGTTGCTGGAAACTTGGTTCCTGATGGGTCTTGGTGTCTGTGTTGTTGCTCAGTCTGTTTCACCAGGTAAGCTTCTGGTACTCGGTGACTTATCTCACCGACTACATTTTATTTGTGGGATGTGGAGGCTGACTTGCGTATGTAATTTTGGTTGTGACATTAATGTTGGATCTCTCTTTGGGGGTTGTGAGGACCTAAATTTGGGTCATTGGTTTCTCCAATGCTATATTTTATAGATGTTATAGGCCGACCTATTGGTTGCCTCTTGTATTTAAGTTGTATTATGTTCTTTTTTGAGGGGAGATTAGGGTAGATTAGAGGAAGTAGAGAGAGATATGAGTGTTAGGTCTGAGAAGTTGAGTTGTAAGTTATATGTTTGGCAGAAGCTAAATGACCAGAAGCTTACATAAGATCTCTGTGATAGATCTTGGAGTTATTTCTTTGTATTTTTCCATAACCGGGAAGGCCTTACAACCTGACATGTTTCATGTAATTGTTGTTCATGATAATAAATCAATACTGTTGGTTATTTCCATTGTGGTTTGTTGTTGTGTTCCATTGTGTTGACTCTGGCAACAATTCTGGACATCTCTTTGGGGATTTCTGGCCTTGCCTGCATCAATGATGTATGTTTGTTGTGTTGTAAATGTAATTTTATGTTGTTTAGTTAGAGACGATGCAAAGCATTAAGATCTTATCTTTTTGGTTTCTTCCATGTTGACCCCAAAAGACTTCTATTTTTCATATTATGTGCTCTTATTCTATTGTGTTTGTAGTTCCACTACCTTTGGAGGATGAGGTAAATTCATTATAATCATACTTGATACACATGATTTTTCTAATGTGTTGACACTAGATAGTGGATCCCTTATGTGCTCTTTTTTGTCTTGTAATTATCACTCTTTGATTTGCCTATATCTATGGGCATATCATTATTGTAATGTGATTGTATTTCAGACACATATATTCTACCTTAAAACAATTTTGTCTAGTAAGGCACATACAATCGCTCTAATATTGAGGCATACACTATGCTCAATGTTTACACTTTGTGTGTATAACATGAAGTTAGGTTTCAACACTTTGATCATACACATGATATATTGGTGATCAATTTTTTTAATTAGTTTTCAATTCAATTATTTGTTTTGTAATATTAGTGTATGGTGCATGTTGCAACACCCATTTTGTAGTCACTTTTTTTTATAGGTTATTTGACAAACTAAGATTTTGGTTTGTAATTTCTAGAGTCAATTAACATAGAAACCTTGCTAGAATAGTTTGAATCTTGTTTATTTACATGACTCATACTAAGGAGAACCTTACTAAGCCAAGATTCATGTCTAATATCTTTTCTTCTCATATGGTTCATAATAAGAAACATCTCACTAGCCTAAGAATCCATGTGTCTTTCTATCCTTTCTTCTTGTATACTTCATGCATGTGTAACATGTGTTATTCATATTGTTCCTTTTATAGATTAGCATTATAGATAGATGAGATCCTATGTCCCTAGGGTCTTGGTGTTTTCTTATATCTCTTGTGTCTTGGTCAAAGCTTTTTTATGTTATCCTATACTTTACCAAGAGTATGACAGTGAGGCCATGCGATTACTAAGTAGGGACTAAATGTAGTGTCATGAATTGTGTCTTCATACAATTCTATGTTTACTTAGGCCTCACTTTGATGCTCACATTTATATGCCCCTTGATCTAGTTGATCTTTCTCAATCTAAGGCCTGATTTTGCAAGCATAGTACCTTTTTGGCTTGCACAACCTCTTTCTATCCCTCTAGGACTAGACTAGGGCACCTAGCATCCTAGTCTCCATGGATTATGATGTGAGGCACCATTATCCAACCAAAAAGGGTATGAATTTTAATATGATAATGATAAAAAAATGAAGAGTGGGAAACCATTATATATGTTGGCATGCTTCAAAATTATCAACATGTTTAATAATGTTTAATATAAAATAAGGCCTCACCCCCTCATTTTAACATCACATATTCACAAATCACTCTCTCTTTGAGAAAGTGTTTTAGTAATTTTCAAGGCAGTGATGGAGGAGATCTAACATTGAAGATGACATTAACGATCAAGTTCTTATGTTTCCTCCATGAGTAGAGACATACATGAAATCCATTCCTAACACCATCAACCTTTCACGAAAACTTCAAGACAAAGAGAATTAATTGGAGAAGGAATATCATTGCGACTCAACAGTCCTTACTTTAGATACAAGGTTTATTTTATACATCAATTTTTTAAGGGAAGGTTGAGTACTCCTGGGCCTTGACTTAGGCAAGCCCCTATACAACACAAGCACCATTTTTCTCCTTCTTGTGTACAATTTTTTTAGATCTAGGAGTTAAGTGTTGCAAATCCAAAGAGTGTTAATTGAGACACAAAGATTTAGATCCTGAAAAGATGATTGAGACACTATCAATTATTGACATAGTTAATTAGTAAATTAGTTTGACATTTTTTTTGAGAAATTTTAGGGAAGTCATCAAAGTAAAATTTTGAGTTTGGATATGTGATTGATATCATCTTTAGACATCACTAACACTATGTCACTTACTAAAACAATCTTTTCTATTTGAGCCCAAATTTTAGTGACAAGCTCCTCTCCAACTCTCATTTTCAGATCTGTATTCAATATTAATTTATTAGACCCACAACTTTCTAATTATGCTTATTAGTGTAAAATTTCACACCTTTTACCTAGTCATTATTGCATTACATCAATTCAAATCAATCAATAAAAAATGAGAGAACATCATCAATTCACTTGTACCCAACTCTTACTTACCTCAATCAGTTTGAACTTGGGCCAATTCAATAACTCCTCTAATGAAATGGTTGATGGGAGTGGGTTTGATCTCTAGTTTGCATGTTTAGGCTAGTGATACCCATTTTTATTTTACTTTATTTTAGTAACCCAAAGAGGAGCCCCACATATATATTTAAGTGATGAAGCACATTTCAACACTTCCACATTTGAGAAGGTTACAACTGACCTACCTTAACCATCAAGGAAGCATGCATTCAAATTTATAATTTGTCCCAATCCTAAAAAACCTTGAACAATAATTTAATAGATCTATAAAATCATAAATTTTAGAACTAACATGCAAATCTCGAAAAAATGATCCATGCAAATATAAACTTGTGTACACATATAGATATCATAAATTTGGAAACACTAAATTTGTAATCTAAAATAATATAGTATCATATATATGCAAATCTATATATTATAAACATGAATTCTCCAATTGAAACATACAAGTACAAATGTTCAAAAGGATTAGAGGACTTTCTAAGACATCTAGGCCACCAATGAACTAATTTTGCAACCATTACCGTGTATATGCATACAAAAGAACCATCTTGTTTGAGAGCTTCCATGCCACTTAAAGACCAAATACATAATCCACATCCAACCATAGGTGAATCATCTAGTGCTTTCAATAAAATTAGGGGCCTAAACGATGAACCCAACTTATGCACTCCTTATAATAGTCAACACAACTAGGGATTTTCCATGTGACCAAGATGTCTAATGCAAACACTTACCATGAACACTCTTCTATTGCAAATTACTATAAATTAAAAGGAATAGAGCCACCATGTTAGAGGGTGGTTGTATACCACTAAAATGAGAATTTAAAGTCACAACAATGTAACATGCTTACTTATGACCAACTCCATTCTACCTCTCCACCATTTCACCAGTGTTGGCTATGTAATTTTCTAAAATAATAAATCAAATCCACTTCAAAATGTCGCTTATACAAGGATAAATAGATAAATAATTCTTTCCAATATATTCCATAAGCTTATGAAAGCTAAGAAAACAAGAAAGGAAGAATACCCATAACCAAATCACAATGGATCATCATATGCAATGAAATTCAACCACATGCATTCAATATGTATCATGCAAACACAAATGAGACTCTGATACCAAATATTCTCTTACACCACTGTATTGGTCATACATTCTTTTAATTGCATGCAATTTTTTCTTTTACAAATATATATTTATAGACATAAAAAATAAACTACATGTTGCATAATGTTCAAACAATAAAGTGGACAAAAGGCAATTAAAACATTAAGATTCGCAAGGTGTATGACACACCTAATCTATAATAATGAGAATGTTGTGAAAAACAATGGCCATCTAATTTCAATGTAGTTTGACATTTTAATTGGTGATTTTGGTCCCCACTATGAACCTTACTTCTACTTATATTAATCAACAATTTTAAATTTGTGCTATTTTAAAATATGATATAATTTCTCCCATTTTTAATGTATATCTAAAATTAAAATAATATAAATAGAACAATATTTGTTAAAAAGTCAATTTTATATTACAAGAAATCAAAGAATTCTTTAACAAAAGGTAATTTATTTTCTCCGTATAAATAGTAGCATTTATAATGGAGGAAGAAAAAATTGATTAAAATGGTTAATATTCGGTGCTATAGTAACTATACCACACTATTGTATGGTCACTATAACACTTAAATACAAAACTTTGGTTTAGTCATTATAACACTTCATATAGTAAACTAAATTGGAGACACATTTGGTGTCCCCGTCATAATTAAGTTAACATAAGTTAATGGGAGAGAGAGCATTTAAAAAGTGAACATGTTATTTGTTATTTGTGATTTGAGAAATAACAAATAACAAATAACTTGTAGACTCTTAAGCTTTCAACCCAACCTTTTTCCAAACCAAATATGGTACACAACCTTTCCATACCAAATTTGGTACACAACTTTCTCCTCTCAATTCATTCAAATCCATGCAAGTAGCTATCACCATTGCTTCCACAACCGTACATCACTCCTACAACTTTCAACTACACAATAATACAACGATCAAATTAATCAAATAACATCCATAACAAGGTACCCTCATACATCTAAATTCCAATATATTTTTGAAGTACCCTCATACATTTACATTCCAATATTTTCTTGAATGATGAAAATGAAGTGAAAGGAAAGTTTTTAATGAGATCTACAAGACCAAATAATCTGTAAGACTAGTAACCAACAACAAGAACAAATAAATCTCTTTACCATTTCATCTCCATCTTCATACATCTGATGTGGGTTAGCCCTTGAAGGGTTGTCTGCAACTTCATTTCTTGCAAATCTTCCTCTAACACGAGGCCTACTATCAGCCAAGGTTTTCCGACATGCATACTACCAATTAAACTAAATAAGCTTACAAATCAAAAGAGAACTTAAACACTTAAACACTTAATAAACTTGACATATTTTGATTAAATAAATAAAAGCTTGTAATCAAAATGTAAACGAATTTGACATGATATTGAAAACTATGAACAAACTTAAACATGTTTTACATGACAAAATCCCAAAGAGATGTAAGAATGAAGAGCATGAAGGCATGATGATTTAAAAAAAAAGAATGGGAAGAGACTGAAGGCAGCACCTTAATCTTTTTATTGAAATTCCTCTCGTTACGCTTCATCTTGTATCTATCAATACGTTGTTTTCTCTCTTCCACAGTATAACGCCCCACCTTATACCTCGCCTCCTCAAAGCTCGAATGATCACATATCAGAGGAGCGCCACATCCATGACCCACTTTAATGCAATCCATCGCCTGCAACCCATCACAAACACAACTGAACTGGTGAGAAAAATTCAACGTTCACTGAATTCTTCACAATTCTTGAACTATTATGTTGTATAATTAACGATGAACAGAAAACTAGGCGGTTGAAATCTTGAATGACGATGAAAAAACCCAGTTTCTAATTGTAAGAATGGTGAGTCGGCGGAGAAGAAGAGAGCAAAAATTGCAGACCTGAATGTCTCCTGTACCATAGATTCGGCGACGGAGAATGTGCGCAGAGCCTTCAATTTCAAGCGGATGGGCAAGTAAGGTACTACCCAGATACCCCCCTTTCTCTCTTCCCCCTTCCCCTGAAACTTTCTCAGTAATCCCCATATGGGCAGGGTCCTGCGACATTACCAACCTCGGGGCCTCCTCTCTTGACTGCAGCAGAGGAGGAGGAGGGAGGAAGAAGAGATTAGAGAAGGAATCAGCTTCAAAAACAAGTCCCTCGTCCTTCCTCACTTGCTCTGCACAAGGCAATGGCAATGACAGAGGCAGAGTCAGGGGATCCTCAATCAGCTCCGCCTCCCCAAAATCGAATTCAGGAACTGCCACGCTTCCTGCCAAGTAATCCTACATAAAAAACCATGTAGTTTCAGTAATCCCTACACGAAATCATAGTTTCAGTTTACAGAATTTCAAGCAGAGCAGGGGAGAGCTTGTTACATCCAGTAATTCCTTCGCGGTATCCATGAAAGCTCGACCGTCGGGTGCAATGATGTCCTGAAAGATAGTCTGGGGATGAAGAAACATATAATTGTCTATCGCCATGGGAGATGGAAAGAGAGAACGGATGGAAGTGGGTAGTGAAGGTGGTGGGCGCGGAGTGAGAGTTGCTTTGTGGCGTCAATTAAAAGGAAGGGAGTAGAAAAATGATGCCGATCTTTACAGCTTCCAAAACGTGGGTATTAAGCGGATTGAAACCGAATAAGACTATAGTGGGGATAAAATCCGATGGCGACGGCGAAGGCGGAAGGGGGGTTTCGTGCCTGGTGCTGACACGTGTGGGTGTGAGGTATTAAATGGAAACCGGTACAATGCAGGACATATGAGAGGCAGAGGTCGGGAGAGAATTTTAGGGGGAGGCTTCCAATTTTAGAAACCAGTTGTTACTGTCTAAAAATTCCGACTCACATTCCGTCTCTGTGGTTCCATCCGTCCATGTTTAGGGTACTTACATTTCATTTTACTTTTATTGAAAATTTCATTAAATTTCAGGCGTTATTCATTATTCGTAGTCATCAAGAGAAAATGATTACCAGTTAAAACTGTAAATTGTTTGTAATGCTCATAGAATGTTCGACTAGGGCTAATGGAATATGTGGCTCATAGTGTGTGAAGAATAACCAGGTCTTCGAGTCTATATAGGTATTGATTAAGAGAGTCCGATTCTAGTTTTTGTGTTTTGTCAGTTTTGTAATTGTGTTTTACCTTGTTTGTTAACACAATTTTTATGTTTCAGGAATTACAGTCACATGAGAATGAAGTTGGTATTTACAATTTTCAAATGGCGGGAACTACTTGGCTTCAGCATCGGAAGATTGCACCACAATAATTCAGGAGGTCAGTTATAGTTTCTACTCATATTTGTACATTATTATACAAGTTTGTTTAAACTTGTGATATTGCTATCAAGATTTCTGATTCAACTGTGTAGTTTTTTTGAGTCAAACTCATTGACCCATGTTTCATGAGTAGTGGTTCACACGAACCCATCTCTTGTGAGAATGAATGGAACACTTAGCACTCATTGCATCACCATGTTTCATGAGTAGTGGTTCACACGAGCCCATCTCTCATGAGAATGAATGGAACACTTAGCACTCATTGCATTTACCTAGATGCAATGAGTGCTAAGTGTTCCATTCATTCTTATGAAGACGCAATGAGTGCTAAATGTTCCATTCATTCTCATGAGAGATGGGTTTGTGTGAACCACTACTCATGAAACATGGGTCAATGAGTTTGACTAAAAGAACTACACAGTTGAATCCTGATAGCAATATCACAATTTGAAAATATCTCCTACTTATCAATTGTTTAAACTTGCTTTAAGCAAAAGATGTTTTTGAGGGTAATTGATGAAATCTGGTACTATCATATTGTGCAATGTCTCAGACAGTCAGAAGTGTCACACTGCTCCCACAAGTGAGGTCATCAAGTCCTTGAGTGCGATAGCAAGTTTCTGGAAATGTATCTTATTGCTGTAGTTGTGAGTCTGATAATGGTCTCTTTGTGCTTGTTATTGCTGTAATGATTAATAGTAAACTTTTTTACAAATTTTGTACGTGCACATGCTGATGAGAATTTACTGTTTACTTTTGAGATTCTGAAAATTGTTCTACAGCATGGAACAACAGTTGAAGTTGGAATATGCATGTTTCTTTTCATGGCCTGCAATTGCCCGTGTGTTAGAATTTATTCCCGTTGTTGATAGGTTTTTATTAGGTCATTTTTGGCCTTTTGAGCCTTTTGCTCCCATAGTTCTAATTCCAAAGTGAAAAAGTTGCAGATCAGCAAGTCTTGTATTATGCTTGCAAACAAGTCTTTGTACTTGATTACCAATACTATTAAATGTGAATCCTTCTTGATAAGTAGGGAAGAAAAAAAATTGTATATCTTTTTGTTGCCACTTTGTCAGACATCCCAGCTCCGATTCAATCCAGGAGCAAATTTATATTTTAGACTCTAATTACTTTTCATTTTAGTTTGTGGTACATATATTTTTTATTGTAATAATGGTGAATTACAGCAGCATATGGCTTCTAGAAGCCTTCACCAAAAACTCCTCCCAATTCAAACTCCCCAAAAACTTAGGGGAAAAAAACTTACACCCAGAAAAACTACCGGCAGTTAATGCTACCATCCTTCTTAAAGTAGTTTCCCCCAAAAAAGAAAAAAATTGAAATGCCCAAATGCTGCTGCGTTAATTCTAGGGCCACCTAATGCCAAAATTATAGTCTTTCACCAAAAATAGTCAAAGGAGAATCTAACGCCCCCCCAAATTAAGGAGAGTTTGAATTTTCAAAACGGGGTTCCCTCCATGTAGATGCCCCTGCATCCAACACCGACACCCAAGGTAGATGTTTAATGAGTGGAACTCATAAACATTTATGAGTTCTGTGCTTGTTCTGAATTTACTTTGCTTTATTTGTCTAAATATGCGTTATCAATTTTCTCTGCAATTTGCAGTCTCTTCCATCCTTCATTTTACCTCTCTTTTTCGCTCTTTTCACATAATCCAACTCCCACCAATATGCACCAGAAAACTTTGGAAAATCAGAAGCTTACAATGTCATTCTCCTCATTAAAATAATCAAATTTATGCATTACCTCTTTCCTTGAAATTGCTGCAACAAATTTTCTATCATCTTTCTCTTTTGCAACACTGTGTTCCTCTTTGTTCATGCCTTTCAAAAGACATCGTTTTGCTGCAAAATTTTCCTCTTCTGCATTCACATCAATGTTAGAAAAATAATTAAGGGATTCATCTTTCCCATTCTACAACAAACTATTACTTACAAGATCTTCATCTTCAACAATCTATTTATCACTAAAGAGATCATCAAACAACTCAACCTTCACTTGCTCATCTTCTTCCTCACTTGTACCTTCATTTTCAAATGTGTTAATTGTTGCACTATCTTTCTCCATGCCAAACTCATCATCCTTAAACAAGTCAAATTCAACAATGTTCTCACAAAAATCAGATTTTACCTTTTTTTCCATCTCCACTGAAATTGTCATTCCGCCCTTCCGGGATGCAATCAACACTGCTGCAAATTGCATGAGGGAATCATAATTTTAACCTTCATCCTCTTTGACTGATTTTTTGACTCCATTAATTAAACATTTACTAGAGTTCTTACATACATTTTCATCATTCTTACTCAATGGTTTCAATTTGTGTCGAACTCCATCCTTCATCTATGTGTATGTGTTTGCATAACCATTGTGCATTGCCTTCCTATCGAACTGCCATGGTCTTACATGGTCTTCCCAATAACATATAACAAACATTCATTGACATAATATCACATACAACCTCATCATGATAACCTCCTATCTTAATTTGACTAAACATTGTTCACTCACCAAAACTTTTCAATCATCCTACAACCAAGCAATTTGATATGGATGTGGGTACCTTTTCCTTTCTAACTGCAACTTGCTTACCATTTCTTCTAAAACAAGATTGCCTATACTTCCACCATTAATAATGACATTGCATACCTTACCCTTACATCTCGTCTGAAATAAACTTTTTCTTTGAATTGATTTTTGTCCCAGATTCATGAAGACTTTTCTTGCAACAAGTGTTTCTCCGTTTTCTGCATCTTGTGATTGTGATAACTTAGCATTTTCCCCATTCACATTTGCAACTCTTGCTTTTCCTTCATTTCTTTTTCTTGTGTTTCCATGTTCTAGACATTCATATGCTTTGTGTCCTCCACATTCAAAACAAGTTATCATGTAATTTCCTCTTCCAAAACCTCTACCCGATCTTCCTTTACCTCTTGAACTTTGATCTCTAGGACCATGTGAATCCTCATATCTTTGATTTCTGCTGCTGCCTTGGTCTCCATTTTTCTGTTTTTTCTGATTTAAACTCTCATCCCAATCTCCATATGATCTTCCCTCTGTCTTTTCATTTCGGCCTCTTCTTTGCTTGTTCTTGATTTTTTTGTTCAATCTTTCTTCAACCTTCAAGGCAAACTGGTATGCATCTTCCATTTGTAAACTCTCACTAAAGCCATCTCTTCTTGTATACTCGATTCAACCCATTAATGTAATGGGCTAGCTTCTCTTTGCTGGCCTTTGAATGACCAGTTCGGATCAAAATCCTATGAAACTCTTCTGTATATTCTTTCATTGTCCTTCCTCCTTGTCTGAGACTTTGCATCTTCTTTAACAAGTCTAATTCATAATCAACTGGAATAGACTGCCTTTTCATTTTCTCCACCATCCTATCCCATTTAGTAATCTTGTCCTTACCTCTTCTTCCTCTTTCAAGTTGCACCTTTTTCCACCAAATAGAGGCATGTCCCTTCAACCTGGTCTTTGAAATCTCACTTTGTCAGGGTCCTCAACTTTTTCAAATTCAAAAATACTCTTGCATGTCGTTTATCCAATCAATTAATTCTTCAAGATTCATATTTCCACTAAATATAGGAACGTCAATCTTTGTTATCTTTCCTACTCTTGAGTCTTGACAATACCCTCACCAAAGGATCATTCACAACTGCTGCTATTCCTGCATCTTCTTCACCACTTGTATCATTGCCATTTTTTGTAGCTTCATCTTCTTCACTCTTTAAGTTCTCTCTTTCAAGAAAAACCTCTTCTAATTTCTAACTCCACCTCTACCTCAATCACGTAGGGCTCCTCTTTGTGATGTCCCCTTCCTAATTTGTCCAAAAACCACAATGGCAACAAATTAGGGTCAGGGTTTCGGCTCACCAAATAAAGCTTTCCTCAATATTGCAATCCTGGATTCGAATCCTGCAAAACAACATGAAGAAAAACATATGCAATTCATGTACATCCATGTATCTAATCATTTAGTCAAATGACATTAGAAAACATATTGGGATAGAGACATGATGGGTCCACGCAAAGCCATTTCTAAACCAAACCTAAGAGGGATGTATACCACAACCCCTAATCATATCTCGTTTCCCTACAAACAGTTGCCACCTTGTGGAATTAAGTGGAGGCTGTAAGGGGTGACTTGACTTAGTGAGTGCCTTCTTGTCCTAGGCGGCGGCAGTCCTACTAGGATGACCTCACCAGCTCCTCACGACCCTGATCTAACACCTCAGGCCCTTTCCCTTGGAAGGTGGGTTTCAGGCAGTCAAACACTTAACATCATTGTCATCATAAGCAATACAATTATCAGTAATAACATATGACATTCAACATAGGCTTGATCAATACATATAAACAATAAATGTTTACCTAATAGTAAGAATGTTAGCACTGTAAAGATATTAATGAATTTATGACAGGTCTGTATGGGGTTTTGTACTGCAGTAAGATCTCTTTGTTGACTGCAGTATTTGTTTGGTGTTTCCTTGATCAGTGTCCTTTTTGAGTATGCACTTAGATTGATATATCTGCTGTTGTATTTTCCAGCTGCTTCTTGTTAGAAGATCTTTCCACCTCTTTAATGTTGTGATATATATATATATATATATATAACTGTAAGTAAATCCCGATCCATATCTTCCTTGCTTCCATTCCATGATCCTAACAATCTGATCTGCTGTCCCATTTTATATTGACTCAATTTTTTGAGGAGAGGCAATCCTTTTTGAGGAGTCATGCCTCTTCATTAACTGTTAATAATCTTTCTTTTATTTTCTGATCGCAACTTTGGTCTTTGATAGGTTTGTTACAAGTGTGGTTGTTGTTGCACTAAAAGATCGACCTGTCAATGCCCGATACAACCACTAGACTTATAGAATCCATAGGAGGCGGTTAGTCCCTTGTCACGAATCCCAAGGGGAGCGCTGACCATTTTGCCAACAATCTGCCCCTCAGCATTACCTAAGGGGATTTGAACCTTTGACCAAGCTCTGATACCACTTGTTACAAGTGTGGTTGCCGTTGCACCAAAGATCGACCTGTCAATGCCCAATACAACCACTAGACTTATAGAATTCACAGGAGGCGGTTAGTCCCTTGTCACGAATCTTGAGCGGAGCGCTGACCATTTTGCCAACAAGGTTACATGGCCAATTGTATTAGTTTGTCTTAATATCTCTGCCTTTGTTGTTTTTATATTAATTATTGTTTTTGAATGGTATCAAGTGCTGCCCATCAAATCTTGTAGTTGGTAACCTTTTAGCATATTAATTACGATTGTTGTTTAGTCATAATTTGTCTTATTGCTTTATTCATTAGATATTTTAAACAAGTCGTCACTTTTATTTTTGCCTCCATAAAGAATCTCCAATTTTACGTAGATTGTTGCTAAGACATTGTTCACAAAGCTGATTGCTGTTAAACCTTGAATCCTCATCGTTGATCTGAATTGATCGCATAAGTCCATGTAACATGCTAAAATATAAGAAAAAAAAATCTGACAATTTTCATAATAAAATTGATAATTTAAAACTTTCGCTTTTCCTTCATTTATAGTTGGAATGGTGTAATATCCCCACTTTTGTGAGCGTCAGAGTTTGAGGGATTAGCCTATTAATTGACCCTCGTAGGCTAGTATGGTGGATTAGAGGGTCCAGTTAGGGAGTTTTGGAGCTCTTCAGGCGGCCATCGTAAGGGTTTATCACACCAGATCCTTCATCTGTTATGAGGCATTTACATTCAAAGGTTTCTGGTTCTGTTTTGAGGGACTTACTATTTATAGTAGGTCTGTGGATGTTAGAGAGGGACCCTAACTATTTTTAGTAAGGCAGACGGATGTGTAGTGGATGCAGAGGTTGACTCCCTAGTTCAGACGACTCGTCAAAATAATGAGTATTTAATGAGATATTGATATTTCAATGGCCTTTAATGATGTTTAATTATTTAAGTTATATTATAAAGTTATAAATTGACTTTATAATAAAGTGGGGGCCATGTTGAGGGTTATGAGTAATTAATACTCATTGAAAAAGTACACTTTATTAATGATATATTATAAAGTCAACAAATGTAAATGTTATATTCATTAAAGAGCCTTGCTAGTGAAGATTCATGGTGAAATATCATAAAAAAGCCTTGGAGAGAAATCAAACTCATTATTGAGCATTTGTTATTTGATGAATTTGGTGATTGTGTGTGTTGAGTTTGGAACCAAGGGTTTCAGAATTCAAGAACATGAAGAATTGGTAATTCTCAGAGTTCCAACACTTTGAATTGGTTGCAGATAACTAGTGAATTGTGCAACTAAAGAATGACTTCATCCAGGAGTCATCATTGAGCTACATTTTTTTAATTTGGTGAACGATTGTTCGGGTTTGAAAGGATCAACAGCGAATTGCATCTGGTAGCCAGCTATTGGAGAGAATGTGGTTGGAGGAGCTGTATTGTGCATTATTATTACCTGCCGTGTCATATTTATGTCAGCCGAGGTTCATATTTGTTCTCACGTGAGTCATCCTGGAGGTAGCGTTTGATATCTAGGAGATATCGTTTGGCATTTGGGACTCACAATCCATTCAGTTTTGAGCGTTTGATGATAGCAAAACATTTGTGGAGTCAATTATTGATGGTTGCTGGTGTTTCTAATCTGCTGCGTGTGTTGCCAGGTTTTCTATATTATGTGCCTAGTAGTTTTCAGATTTTAATATTTGCAAATAGTTTTTGAAAGTAGTTTGTAATCAAATAAAGCAGTTATAAGGTTGCACAACAGCTGTTTGTCGAAATGCCTTTCCTATAACTATTCATTTCAGTTCATATTGAATCTCTAGTATGCATGCCAAGTGTTTGTGAAAATGTCCATTGGCTGTAGGTGCACATTTTACATGTAGAAATCATATGTATGCATTCAAAAAGACAAAAAGGATTGCATTTGCATTTTAGTTCTTTGCCTAGATATCTTAGTAATCATTTGCAAGCATTTAAACTTCAGTTGAAACCATTCCAAGCAAGAAAAACCAATCTGAAAACAAAAGACAGCACGATAGAGGTTTCATGACAATTGTTTGACAATATTCCTTGAGCTCCAACTCAGCAATTAGGGTATCAGATTTACAAGGGATATTACAAATGGAAATGCATTCTTTTTCACATGATCATGAAAGTCTACTCAACAATAGACTTAACTACTTTCAAGTAAAGGGAAATAATAAACATCTAACAAATTTAATTGCCTTCATATGAACTTGAATAATAACTAATTAACAGATTCGCCTAATTTATCTTTACAAGGAATACATAAACAAGAAAGAGTAGAGAATTACTATTTTTTCTCGTGTTCTGAAAATCTTGTATAAATTTTGGTATAATTGAGAGAGGGAGGGCATCATCAGGGAGGGCATCATCAAGTGGTTTACCTCCCAACCATTGACCAGTGGTCTTTTACTCAACTTCCTATTGGAAGTGGCCCTGCCCTACACAAGAGGTGCAAACACAAGGGTAGGTCTGATTGCCATCCGAGCCTTGTGTTTAGAATTTGCATCATTTATAGTTGGCCACACAATCGAGTTACCTCCTTAACTAGCATGACCCTTCTGACTAAATGTGTAATTCTGGTTCATGTGAAATGACGGTCACATGCATCTTGCACTGCATCGCCTTGGCCAAGGTTTATAAATATACTAGCACTGACTTGTGCTATCATATTTCACCACCATTACTTGACACGTATAACAATTGGGTCCAATTGACTCTTTTCGTCTTAACGACCAACATCAGGCTAACTGCCATTGTCTACTATCATTAACAGTCTTCTGACCTTCAAGAGATGGTGACTCCTAACCAGCAATTGGTAAGTAGCTAAGCATCTTAACAGTCAAAACGATTTCCTAGGGAATCAGCCCTTTCCAACAGACAACTGCTGTTCTTAATCAGATTTAAAATTGATCAAGCATGATTTTTTTCTTTCAATTTCCTACATTTGAATGAGAATAATTGGCCTTTCTTGCATCTGCATGGTTATGGTTTAATTTTCTTTTGTCTTCGTTTCAGTTTAACTTTGGCTCTGGGTTAAATTCTTGTATTTTATATCAGACTCAGATAAAGTGCTGATAGAATGCCAAACATAGATTAGAGATAAGTGACCTTTCCTATCATGCATGCTACTGAAACCTTATGTAGCGTAGTCACAAGTCTTTTTAGTTTCTTGATTATATATACTTCTTGATTAATTGTTATGAACCAGTGGTTCATAATGATTCATATATTTCATGGTATAACAACAGATGTTCAATCTTGAGGATATAGTTTTCCGTATGGACAGTCATGCTGCCATTTCCAGATAGTGAAGATTGTAGGTACTATGCATTGATCATGTATAGATTCAATCAAAAGGAGGTGACCAATAATGATATATATTTCGCATTACTCATATGTAGATTCAATCAAATGACATTGATTATTGATAACATCTTTCACATTCTTATATGCAGATTTATTCAATGACATTGCCTATTGATGGCACGTTTCATGCAAATATATTTCAATCCTAGATTGAACATTTATATTTCATTCGATAATTATGGATACAAAATTTGTAATGCCCCACCAAGGAACCCTCGGAACGAGGACAAAACATAGGCTAAATCATATGGATTTTTTTTTTGAAGAATAAAACATTTACTGCACAACAATTACATTTAATATACATAGAAAATAACATCATTACACAACATTGAGATAACACAACTTATCACATCACGCATGAGTACAAGCGTAAGACTCCAGTTACTTCCAAGGGTTCCATGACAACTAACTAAAGATTTATTTTAAAGCTCCAACAAAACGTTCCTATGATGATCAATCACACAACGAGTTCATTTAACTTTAAAAAATAGCATGAGAAAACAACAAATGAACATCATATAAACATGCTAGCACAACCTTGCATCCATAAACATGACAGAAACCAAGCATAGAAATAAACTGGGCGGAGATGCCGATGGACAGGCAGAGACGCTGTTTTGGAGGCACAAATGTCGATCCCCAATGCAGATGCTAGTTGTGCAGGCAGCGCTCTGCAAATGCAAATGCTAATCTGCTGTTGGGCCCGATCTAGTGACTGAGATGTCACAATCCAGAGAGGCGGAGACACCGATCGACAGGCAGAGACGCCAATCAGCAGGCAGAGGTGCTGATCCGCAGAGGCGCTGATGGATAGCCGCAAACACTGATCAAGTAGACTCAACCCAAAACTAAGTAAAACATGAAAATTAACTACGTCTATTGAAACACTAGGCTAACATACAATCCTACTCACATCGGGGAATGACTAAATCATCCTCCGAGCCTACACAAGCACATCTACATTCACTTTAGAGCATGAATTGAAGTGTGCCTATGATAGCCTTTAAAATAAACAAGAGCTAAAGAGAAATAGTATCTTAATGAGCATGCTCGATATCAACACAGGTACACGTAAAGTAATGCTAAACCAAACATGATTACATAGAATCAATACAACATTCCCTGCATAAAGAGGGTCCACTATATATATTTGCATGATTACAAAACATAGGACAAGAGTCCTTGAGTATTACATAAATGATGTAGCATGAATAAGAGTACAAGAGAACTTAAGGAAGAGAGACATAGGTAATCCTAAGGCTGCATCTGATCCAGAAGCTCTGGTCCCCAATGGTGGTTGGCAATGCCACCTGATCATGTGTTACCCTCAGGTCCACCCCACCATGCTAAGGAGATGAACACACGGCCCAAACACGCAAAAGGCAGAGCATACACTCTGGATAGAGGCTTACACTCACGCCAAATACAAGGTAAGCACATGAATCACATGATCATATATGAGCCATCAACATATAGAATACAATACATCATGGGTACTACTCAATCTACAAAGGGGTTAGGCAATAGGGAAACAATAGGGAAGTGTCATTATGTAGCACCAAAATCTCACACTAAGAGAATGGTTCTCTCACATATATGAGGAGCCTACTATCCAAATGCCTCCTCTCAAGGGCGGTTCCATCTTCCCTTCTCATCCCAAGCCCATACAAGCACTTAGGCATGAGGGGAAACACACTTGCAAAACATACATATATCACTTTCACAATAGTCTCAACACTTGTTTTCACATTACTCTCAATGAGCCAACCAAGTGATTGCTTGAGCTTGGTGACACATTGGAAGCCACTTCACAACTGTCCCTATCATCTACACCCACACGTCATCGTGCTCAACATGCTCATGAAATTCAAATACAAACACATCTAGAACATGAGATAGTAAGCACCATTGATTTCCATGAATACACTTGTCTCATTTGCACATAAATAAACATCAATGCCACCACTCTCAAGGAGTATGAAACAAGCATCCAGAACTTATCAACAAAACTCAATTCATTCATGAGAGTATGTGCATATTAGCAATCACAATGAATTCTGACATACATTTTTACACTCAACACATTTGCTCACACCATAATGCATCAATTCATCCCCACTCATGAAAGCATGAAACAATATCAAAATCAACTTTAAATCATTTCATAATGCTAAATACATGGTTCTCTTTCTCTTCCATTCACATTGAGGAACTATTATTTTACACACATTCATTCATACACATTTAAAAGTCACTATTCACATATGCCTCCAATCTTACAATGACCATAACTACATGATAATGGATTTGAATCGAATCAAATAAGAAATTCTATAATATAAAATTAAAAAATATAAATCTATTATTCCACAAAATACTATGCCATCAAAACATTAAAATTCCAACTTTCGTATCTTTTCTAATTTCACATGCAAAATCAGCAATATGGGCATCCTCCATTGATGAAGCTCAAAAAACTTGAAAATTCAAAGTGCTCTAACTGAAAATCTGAAAACACCCATTGGTCTATATGCACCCAACAACACAAAAATGCAATAAAAATGCCATTACAAGCTTCCCATAACATTCTGGCAGCATACCCTTTAAAACCCACATTTTTACTAATTTGAATTATACAAATTAAATACTCACTCGAATTAAATTCTAAAAAAGGGAAATATGCTTTTATTCATCCTACAAATCATCTGCAACAGATGTCAAGCCAAAAGATGAAGAAATGGAGGAGTTATGTGATGTCCTTCCTCTTTTTCCTCCAAAATGAAAATGCAAAGAACTCCCAACATACCAAACCAAATTGCATATTCGTAGACAGCTTGTAGATCTTCACATTCCTAATCCAATGCATCCATTCGCACAAAATTCCATCCACAATCCAATCCAAACTATCTAATTCAAAAACAAGGCATGGAGAGGGTTTTCTCTCCCAAAATTAGCTGTATCAAAATGAACTCATTTTTGCCTTAAAAAAAATGAAATTACTATTTGCTTTTTGAAAACCAATTAAATGATTTAAATAGATAATTAACTAAAATGCATTTCATTATTGCCAAATGCCCAATTTACACTCATTATGCAATGCCGGTCAAAACGAGCACAAATACGCTATATTAAGCCCTTTAAACTATGAAATAATGTCTTTTAAATATTTACTAAGCACATACATTATAAAATCCAATTAAACATTAGATCACGGTTTAAATGCACAACAGTTCCTTTTCAAACCTCGATTATTCCCAAGGGCCCGCAAACAACATCCGACATTATTTTATTATGAAAAATCGTATAAAATTCTTTTAATCATAAATAACCATTAAACTGCAAAAATCATTAATTAAACCATTAAATCACGAAAATCATTAATTTAAACATAAACTCATAATAGCAATAAAATTCCTACGAAATGCATATAAACATAGAGACACTCATTACGAGGTCTCCACATAGGGTCAAGGTCACCGAACACTACCAATGTCAGTAACCGGGGTGTAATACAGATCTCATAAATAGGCAAATCACACTCAACTGAGCACGATGAGGCTAGGCTTAGGAAAATTGGCCAATCTGTCATCTTCGAACAACCCTCGTTGGGGAAGTAGGCACGCATAGACCTATGGAGCCAGGTGGAGTCGATGCTTGGTACATGTAACCACTACAACACTCACACATCAACTGTATCTGCTCATGCATATAAAATAACCGAAGCACATATATGGACAATTGAAGCTATCGAAAAAGAGTTTGAACGACGTAATCATTCTTATGTATTTGAATGTTATGATGCCATCCCTTTTATATTTAATCATCATTTACTACATAACAATAATAGTCTCATCTAATTACTTGCATTAAATAACATCATACCATCATCAACATCATAATAATCCACGTAAATCTAACATGTTTCTAACTACATTGATTAGCATTTAGTATCAAATATACTTCATTCTGCATCCAAGCTTAACTTCAGAACCATAATACCTTCTTGTCGTGACAAGGTTGGAGTGGCACTACAGAATTAGTATTAAGCGAGGATTGGCTTGCCTTATCAATAGATGGAAGATGATTCCTTTGTCTTGATGTTGCAATTGAGATTGATAAACCAGCAATCCTTCCACTAAATATTACACATGTGTGATGTCTTCAAATCGGAGATTTATAAGCCAATCAAAGGAGTGACGATCCTTGAGGATCGATTCAACCTTTGCAGTTACTGGTTTTGACTAGTGATTGCATAAATAAAAAGAGCAACAATCCTTTGAAGAATGGAAATCGTAAAATGCATAAAATCTCTGAGATAAGAAGCTGCGAGAGTTAAAAGAACCAAAGGAAGAAAACTCCTCGCAGTGATTCTTTTAATTCCTTTGACCATGATACATTGAAATTCCTGGCAAGGTTACCACCTCTGCTGCCTTTCAGTTGATTAAGCATTTCGGCTTATAGCCATGTAGTTTGAAGTGAAATTAAATCATACTCTAATTAATAAGTATACGTGTATACTGCTCGAGTTGCATAATTACATATTCCTATTTATGTGAATATATGTATACGTGTGTATATGCATATATACATTCGTTCATAGGATTTCATGAATATATATATATATATATATATATATATATATATTCGTTCATAGGATTTCATGAATATATATATATATATATACACACACACATATGGCATTATGTACTTCGCGTACACACACATTAGGTAATCAGGAGGTGGTTATTTACAAGATCAATAGAACTAATTGAATTTCTCAGATTATTAATCTAGTTCTTATTTACATAAAGATGAATGTTCTTATCGATATTGATTAGATTAATTTAATTTAAAAGATGAACAAGAGAAAGGTCTTCTATCCCCACCATTGACAACTGGGGACAAATGACTGCCACCTGACCCTAGGACTGTAGGTGACCAGACAACCAAGGGTTATCTCTAGGTTCCAGACTTAGATAACAACTTTGACCTTTCCTTGTGTCTGCATCCCCTCTCCCTGATGATACTCTCCCTCCCTTTTTCGAGGGTGATACATCCTTTTGCATCTACTTGAGACAGAAGGTAGCTAGACATAATCTTCTTACCATTTTGGTATCAATAATAAACATTAATTGCTAGCATAATCCATCAATATTCATCAATATTCATTAATATACATCAATATACATAATAAACATATTTCAACATTAACGTCTCATCTCCAATTAAGTAGTTAAAACAATTATATGTAAGGTTCATGAAGGGGGGATGTAACAGTCCATGGCAATCTGCAAATTTATTTATCCTTTGACATTTTAATATGCTTTTGACTTGATAATTAATCTTTCTTATGACTGCCAATCTTCTTTTCTGTCTAACAAAGTCATTGATCTTTTTGTGATATTTTTAGCTTCTATCATTTTCAAGGCATAATTCAGTTTGTAAGTTATCTCAACCTACGACTGGAAACTAAGGCAAGTTTTCTCTCATCCTTCTTCCCTCACCTCTTGAAAATGTAAAGGATTGATTTGACCCAATGTAGGCACCATGTCTTGGATATTACTTTGCATTAACTCAAGAACTTAACCTATATGAGGATTCGAAGCATGACACACTTCTTAGTTGCAATGTTCTTCAAAGGATGAATTTATATCTTTCCTTATGCTCTTTTTCAATAGCCTCATATTTTGTAACTAGTCCAAGCGTGAAGTTCCAGATTTCTTCTCTTTCATATCAATGGTATTAGGTTTTGTTCTTGAACCAAGGGCTTCTAGGTCCTAAATTTTCAATGTATAATTTTTGCTTATATGTGTTGCAACAGTGTATCGAAGAGTTGCCTTCATTCTTGAAGGGGTTGGCCATGTGGATATTACAAATGCGAATTAATCGTAGTCGATGAATCAATCTTCGATGTCAACTTTTATTGTTTCTAGATCATTCACTAAGCTAACAAAGGTATAACTAACAGTATGGCTTCTTGAGATTCTGTGAGCGTTGACCTTTTATATCATATCATAATTAGGCTCACTTAGGTTTTGAGGATTTGATTTGTCATTTTTATTCAGAAATCTTAATCAATGTTTTTCTATGTGAAAGTTCAGATAACTCAATGTTTTACATGGTGTACCAGAGAAGGATGCCATTTGGACATTCTAGAGTTTGTACTTTGTTAAGTATATGCTTGCATACCAATCATATCTTGTATCTTCTCTAGACAATGTGTTGATTTGACATTTTTGCTGTGCTATTAAAGAGTTGACAGTTCGGTGCAAGCATGATGACAGATTACTGTTGAACTTAATGACAGTCAAACATATGACAGTTCTATGCACCCATACCTAATGTTACTTCATGTTTGCAGAAAAAAGGATCATGATATGTTAAAACATGCACCTCTTTTAGTTGAATGCAAGTGTGGTTCTTGGTTTTGCAACATTTATAAGTACTCATAAAACACTCATGGAATAAACTTTGTTGAAAACACATCAAAATGATGCGAAGCATATTTAAGACATAAGGTGTACACTAGGCAGGTAAATAAACACATGAATTAATCGTGTTGAAAACATGACTGATATGAGGTGAGCACATGGAGTAAATATGCTAAACACACATTAGCATGAAGCAAATACTCAAAGTACGAAGTATACAGCATGAATCATACACATGAATACGCGTGA
The DNA here is from genome assembly GCA_018584345.1 of Thuja plicata. NCBI lineage: Eukaryota > Viridiplantae > Streptophyta > Pinopsida > Cupressales > Cupressaceae > Thuja > Thuja plicata. Next base: position 1,633,725 of record MU228142.1, on the reverse strand, counting down.
TGTAGGGCATGAATCATCCACATATGACATGAAGTGATATACATGAATACACACAAGGCACGAACCATATACATAAATACATGTAGCTTATAAGTATGCGTTCACTTAAGTCACAAAGCATACATGTTCACACATGCAGCGCACAAGGCATGAAGTATACACATGAATTCACTTAAGTCATGAAGCACATGTGAACTCACACAACACACAATGCATGAAGTATATATATGAATTCACTTAAGTCATGAAGCATACACGTTAATACACACAATGCACAAAGAATGAAGTATACAAATGAATTCACTCAAGTCATGAAGCATACATGTGAATACATGCAGCGCATAAAGTATTAAATATCATATGAATTCACTTAAGTCATGAAGCATACACTTGAATACACACAACACAGAGTATATGTATACATACGAATTCACTTAAGTAATGAAGCATACATGTGAATACACGCAACACACATATGAAGCATACATATGAATTCACTTAAGTCATGAAGCATACACTTGAATACACAAAATACTCAAAGACTGAATATACATATGAATTCACTTAAGTCATGAAGCATACACATGCATACATGCAACACACAAATTATGAAGTATACATATGAATTCACTTAAGTCATGAAGCATACACGTGAATATACGCAACACACAAAGTATGAAGTATATGTATGAATTCACTTGAGTCATATGCTTGAATACACACAATGCACAAAGTATGAAGTATGTATGAATCATACCCGAAATACACGTAAGGCATAAGTCATACATGTGAATACACGCAAGGCATGAATCATACACAAGAATACATGAGTACTGTTGATGGGTGTTTTGTGACACTTCTCAACACAAAATAAATTACTAAGTATTTTGTCCTCTCTTGAACAAGGAAACCTCAAATGCTAAACAATATGAAAATGTGTGATCAAATAAAGCAACCCCAAGGTTTACATTGTGAACTAGTGACTTTGTGTTGGATGTAGCTCAGTGAAATGATGCGATATTGCTAGTAACACTCAAAGGAACTTATGCTAGTCTTTTTGGATTTATCAACTCTTTTTTCCTCGAAGTGGGCGGACCTTGAACTCAACTCACTTGAACTTCAAATAAAAGACAAAGAGGAAAGGGTTTAGAGAATCTAATCCAATCCTAAGGACAATGATCAATAGATGATGCTTAGAGGAATGAATTCTTTAAACCTAGCTTTGCTTCGCCACGAGGAAATAACTACACAAAACATGGTGCAATCTCCAAAGGTAACAAAGGATTTTCATATTATAAACGTTCATTTAAATATTGAATGCTAGTGCAATCCAAATAAACATCTACAGTCGAACTAGTGCTTAAGTGGGTTCAAACTAACCATACACTGCAATTTGCGATAAACAAACTACAAATGGTATGAACCAAGGAATTCATCACATATCTTCACATTTCTCCATTAAAATCAATGAGCTTCAACTAAAAACTGAGAAGTAGAAACCATGCAGAATGTTGAAATGACATACAAAGATCCACCATATCTTCAAATGAAAATTGTATATTAATTCCAACATAATCTTGGCATCAATTTCTGATCCCCTCCTATTGCTACTCTAACATCTATTTCTAATCCCTTCCAATGATCTAATGCCTTTACAAATGTGAAGGCCAAGCCTTTTATAGACCTCCCGATTACAAATGAAGAGCTTAAATTGATTCTAAATCAACAACCAACATAATTCCAAGCGAATCCTAATTAGGGCTAGTTACAACTACTCCTTACAAACATTCAATGTCATCCAATGAGATGATTACAAATCTTTTAGTACATATCCTTTTGAACATGAACTAATGATAAATTTGATTGTAGTAATACATTAAATGCCTTCCACATGTCCACTTGTGAATGAGTCAAGGTGGATGAACTTGGACATGTCAACTTGAAATTACTTGATTAGTTGAAGATGAGTGGGTGCCACCTCAGCTTGCAGGGTTCTCAAAGTGTTCTTCTTTCTTCATCTTTGTTTCAATTTCACTTTGTTATCATAACTATTTTCTGCATCTCAAGCAATATCTCTTGATACCCAACATTATTTAGCCTTAAATTGATTGTGATGGTTCATATTCCCAAATTGCTTCATCTTGAATGTCCTTCATCCTTAAGAATTCTTCGTTGTTCTTGAAATTATTTCTCTTGGATGTCTTGATTTTGTAGTAGTGAGTCCTTTGTGTTTCCATCTTCATTGTTTGGAATTCCTTGTCATCTTCATCTTCATCTTCATGACAATCTTCTACATATTTGACTTGAACCCCCTTAGCTTTGATCTCTCTCATGTGGTTGAGCGTTTCATGTTGTAATCATCTTCCTTGTCAGCATGTTGAATGTCTTAATGTTGTCTTGATCTTCTTGTTCATCTTAGGTCCTTCATTTTGATCTTGGACTTCCAAAGGAAATCCAAGGTCGACATGGCATTCTCATTTGTAGCGCAATTTACTTCTTTAAATCTTGAATTCCTTGTATCCCTTGTTCAAGTTTGAACTTGTCTTGAAACACCACCTTGTCCATCTTGAAGTGTCTTGATCTTGGATTCCACGAGTCTCTCCTTTTTACCCTTCCTTGAACTTCTCTTGCATCATACTTGAAAAAGAAAGAAAAAAATCTTGGATCAAAACTATGAAAATAATTTAAAACATTTTGATGACAAACATTTCTTAAAGAAGATCTCTGATTTGATCTTGAATTGGCTCTTGGAATTGGATGGGATTCTCGAATTGTATTAGGAATTAAATTTCTTCTCTCTTAACCATGCCCATTTGAAATACTGATTCCAATCTGGAAATGATCTGATTTAATTTTGCTTGCATCTGATTTTATTCCTCTTCTTGCAGTTCTTAGTCTTCCTTGGTCTGCCTCAAACTTTCCTTGATTTCGCCCTTGATGATTGAATTCTGCTCCAAAATGATGGCTTATGAGATGAATTTGCTTTTGATCAATTGGAAATTTTATTTGCAAATTTGCACCTCAGGTCTGCTCTTCAATTTCACTTCCTTACTCTGATTTTGAATGATGTTTGAAATGATCAATTTCACGTCCCATTTATTGCACTCATGAGGCTTGATGGAGGGGTGTGATCCAATTTAAGGAGAGCTGGCCTTGTTACTTCATTCAAATTTTAATTTTGCATTAAAATTGCTCTTCTAAGAGCACTCATTAAGGCTTGTAAATGGATCGAGGAGGCCGAGCTCATTAGGCTTCTTCAAACAACATGCTAATGTGTACCCTTGGGCACAATTTTTCATCTTAGGTGGAAGTGTAGGCTTGAAATGTGGGCACAAATGAGAAGGTAAGCTGTAAATCGATGCTTAAAGGAGAGCACATTTGAGGGAGTAAGCTGGAAATGATGCCAACTTGAGGGCGCATATTAGCATTTGAGATGGAAATGAATTGCAATCTCGCAAAAACTTTTGGTTAATGCATGGAAATGGTAAGCCAAAAGTAGGCGCATTTGAAGAACCAAGCTGGAAATGACTACTAGAGGTGAGCGCATTTGAGCAACCAGGCTGGAAATAACCACTTATAATCCCAAATTTTCCATTTGAAATTCGGAATTCATTATTAGATTACATAATTCCTCAAGGGCTTAACATTCAAACTTTATTTTTCTTTACCTTTCACAATTTAGACCTTTAATTTCATCCATCTCCTAGGGTGGGTTTACAAGGTGGAGCTCGAAATGCAAAACAAGGTGAGTGCAAATTTGCAAGCAAGCTGGAAACCATTAACACTATGGGTGCAAATGAGAAGATAAGCTGGAAATCCATGAGTTCTTTCTCTTTTCATTTGGACTTGAATTCTTTGCGTTTTTTCTTAAGGATTTGGAATTTCCTCGTATTTTCACCTAGCAACTTGACTCTTGATTTCCACATAGCATTTCTAAATTTGATTAAATTCTTTCATTTTCCAATTATTGAACTAACACTTTTCCACTCCACCATCTCACAACTTCACACATTTTGTTATCACTATGACAACTTTTGACATCATTTTCCACTTATGAAATCCCTTGTAATTTTGCCTTCAATTTCCAACTTATGGCTTTTGCTCATAGATCCAAGGCTTGGGTAAATGACTTTCTCACTCCTCTTAACGATAACGACAAGACCCAAGCTGGGAGACCAAAATACTGCCAAGCTAAGAAAAACTAACAAACATCTATGACAAACTTAGCTAAACATTAAGCCACTGAGAGAAAAAAGAGGGGGTCTCCATCTGTGATGGGGCATGTGTGTTTACAACACAAGTACATATGAATACATGTAAGACATGAATCATACATAAGTCATGAAGCCATATAAATGCACACAAGGCATGAAGTATACATGCCAGGCATAAAGCAATAAATACATGTCAAACACATAAAGCATGAAGCAATACACTCAAATATATGCTAGACATGTAAGGCATGAAGCAATACATAAATACTCATCCAAAATGAAGCAAAACACAAATCATACATTAAGAATGTTCTCATGGAGTAAACATGCATGAAGTTCATCAGTCGTGAAGCGAACACAAGGTATACATATGAAGATATATAACATTCACTTAGAGTAAGCATGTTTATATTAGACACGAAGTCGTTGAATGCAATGTTGGCCTACTTGATTATATTCTTGAGCTACTTAAGAAAAAGGCTGAATAATTAACCCTAATTAGATGGCAGTTAAAATAGGTTTGTCCTGAAGTATGACAAGATTATGCTCTGATACCATTTGGGATGTCTCCTTTGTCATTTACCCTAAAATCACAATGGAAACAAATTAGGGTTAGGGTTTGGCTCACGAAATAAAGCTTTCCTCAATATTACAATCCTAGATTTGAATCCTGCAAAATAACAATGAAGAAAAACATATGCAATACTTGTACATCCATATATCTAATCATTTAGTCAAACAACATTAGAAAATTTATTTGGATAGAGACATGATGGGTTCGCCGGAAGCCATTTCTAAACCAAGCCTAAGAGGGACGTATACCACAACCCCTTGCTTGGCAGCTTGTATCTGCTTTTACCAATCATATAGTCTCCCTACAAACAGTTGCCACCTTGTGGAATTTGGCAGAGCCTGTAATAGATGGCTTGACTTAGTGAGTGACTTCTTGTCCTAGGCCTCAATAGTCATGCTAGGACAACCTCTTGATTAGCCCCTCACAACCCTGGTCTTACACCTCAGGCCCTTTCCCTTGCAAGGTGGGTTTCAGGCAGTCAAACACTTAACATCATTGTCATCATAAGCAATACAATTATCAGCAATATCATATGATAGTCAACATAGGGTTTATCATTACATATAAACAATACATGTTTACCTAATAGTAAGAATGTTAACACAGTAAAGATATTAATGAATTTATGACAGGTCTGTATGGGGTTCGTACTGCTGTATGATCTCTTTGCTGACTGATGTGCTAGTTTGGTGTCTCCCTTAGATTGTGGGCTCCTTGATTGGTGTCCTTTTTGAGTATGCACTTCTGTTAATTAATGCTGGACAAACTCAGACTGATATAACCGCTGTTGTATTTCCCTTCTACTTCTTGTTCAAAGATCTTTCCACCTCTTTAACGTTGCGAGATATATATATATATATTATATTACTGTAAGTAAATCCCAATCTGTATCTTCCTTGCTTCCATTCCACTATCCTAACAATCTGATCTACTCTTCCATTTTATATCGACTTACCCCTTTGAGGAGAAGCAATCCTTTGTGAGGAGGCATGCCTCTTCACTGATTGTTAATCAATCTTTCTTTTATTCTCTTATTGCAACTTTAGTCTTTGATAGGTTACATGGCCAATTGTCTTTTTTTTTTTGTCTTAATATCGTTGCCTTTTTTGTTTACATATTAATTATTGTTGTTGAATGTTATCAAGTGCTAGTGCCCATCAAATCTTGTAATTGGTAAATTTTTAACATATTAATTCTGATTGTTGTTTAGTCATAATTTGTCTTTTTGTTTTATTCATTAGATATTTTAAACAAGTTGTCACTTTTATTATCACCTTCAGAATGAATCTCCACTTTTTCGTAGATTGTTGCTAAGATATCAATCATTTAGCTGATCGATGTTAAAACTTGAATCCTCATCGTTGATCTGAATTGATCACATAAGTCCATCATAGCAATATGCAGATTCATTTATCCTTTGACATTTTAATATGCTTTTGACTTGGTAATTAATGTCTTATGATTGCTAATCTTCTTTGCTGTCTAACCAAGTCATTAATCAAGGTGCTGCCATATCAGTCGGTTTTCCATACTATGTAGTCAACTTTTATCATTACTCCTCATAATTGCTGTTCGTGCTTCTTGTTATCATCATCAAAATTGTTTTCTTCATCTGAGGCAGGGATATGATATTCATTTATAACACGGGGAAGTTGGCCCCTTTTCTTTTATTATTTTTATTCAATCCCTAGGTCGTAATCCTACTTCTATATATGCAATGGCTCTTCTTATAATGCTTCAACTTGCTTTCTCAAGGCTTTGGAATCATCACCACAGACAACATTTGGAGGGTTTACTCTTCCATTTCTAACTCCACCTCTACCCAACCACGCGGGGTTCCTCTTGCATACATTTTTCACAATACCCACAAGCTCAATCTTGATACAAACTGCCTCCTTCCAACGAATCTGCCTGCACACTCAGAGTCTTCTAGCTCTGATACCACTCGTCTAAGGGGCTAGGCCATCCCTTAACAAATACCCGCAACACACTTTAACACGTCAAAGAAGAATCTAATGCCCACCAAATTAAGGAGAGTGATTTTTCAAAATGAGGCTCCCTCCACGCAGATTCCTCTGCATCACCTTTTCCCTATTATCTTTGAGGAGCGTTCTTATGGTTAATCAAATTTTCTGATTTTGGTTTCCAGGTCTACATATGGCATCAGGTAATGGGCAGCTTTTAGCCGTTTTGCCTAGTCACTCAGGTCCTGTAAACTCTGTAAGCTGGAATCCTGTGATGATTACATCTGCCAGTGATTATTACATTGTACAAAAACATTTTGAGAGTACCAACTCTAGTAATGGAGTAGTTCACCTATATAAGCAAACGAGAGGTTTTAGCGACTAAATTAAGTTCTTTTTAATTATTGTAATAATGATTATTTTCTGTGGTCCATGTGTAAATGCTAAATACTGATCTTTTATTTATTTTTGTTCTTTCAAAGCCCAACCCTGTAAATTATGCTGATTGCATTTCACTATTTGAGGGCTTAATTAAATTAGTGTGGCTGTCCACAAAACTAATTTGTCTTAAAAAAAAATGTTGCCATCATGATTTTGTTGCAATACCAAATATTGTAATATTGTATTTGTATTTTTTTTTTGATAAAAGTGGTAATTTGTATCAATAAATTTTATTAATATGTATATATAATTTTTACTACTCTGATTCAAAGAGCACTTGTAGGAAAGAACCAGGTGAAGAAAACCTTTGGTCTTGCTCATACAAAACCTAAAAACCAAAGTCTCCAGCAGTTACAAAATGTTGAGACAACCAAGATTATATTGTCACTTTCAACTATAGAAAGTCCAACCCAAGAAATACATTGAGAACCAATCCCAACCCAAAAAGTTCATCCAAAGGATGAATTACAACAGTAACCCTTGTACATAGTGTTGCAATAAGATTCACCAGAATTAACAAGATTCTCCATAAAGGGATAGAACTGCTACTCCAAAGGGCTATTCGAACAATCATCCTCATCCGAAAGGAAACCCAATTCATCCTTCCGAGGATGAAACAAGAGTAGATACATGACTTCAAAAACAACAAAAGAGTTATCCATGATTTCTTGTGGAAGTAAATGAAAAACAACTCTATAAACTTGCATTTTTCTTAGTAGATAGCTCAAACGACCGAAGAGTGATATAACAAACAAGAAGGAAATCCATCCTATATATAAACAGTGGGTGTCCCTATAGAAATAATTAAGACTTGATATCTAGATCTCATAAAATCATTAACACTGCCCAGGAAACCAAATTAAATCACTTAACACATTTCAAATGTCAAATAAGGAACAAAGAATCAAATATATGATTAGGTTGCCAACTAATGGCGTACCAAATGAATAATAAAACTTCCTTCTATAGATAATGATTAGATCTCATCAACCATTAAGGTTCCGACTCATAAATAACAAATCAAGTGAAGAACATAGTTTCATGATTACCTTGAGCATGACCAGTACAAAAGATAATGCTTATTATTAAATCAAAGATTCACATGATTAGCTTTCCAAATACACATGAGAAAGTGTACAAAGTTGAAATACAAAGTGCCATGTAAAATCCTGCACTTGCTCAAAATAAATCCAAGCATGAACTGTAATGAAAGCAACCGTGTCCATATCAATAAAAATCAATAAAAATAGACCAGCCCACAAGGCCAAACAAGACCAAAACTCAAAAGGGTAGAGAGGACAGACAGAAATAGAGAGGCAAAGCCAAGAGACAGGATAAACAATCACAATATCTGAAATCATGCTAGAGAAGTAGGGTCACTATCGAATTCTAAGTATGATAGTCCTTTATCAAGGGAGAAATTAGCCATTTTATCCGCTATACTATTATTCACCCTATAACAATGTTCGATTTTATAATAGAGGAGAGACTGAAGACGAAGTTGAATAATGTCCAAAACATATTGTATGACCAGGTACATGATTTACTAGAAGTGACAACTTGAATAGTTATCATAGAGTCACCTACAATCTTGAGCTTCTTAATATTTAAAGAATGGGCCAATTCTAAACCATACTTCAAAGCCATGAATTCTGCAAAGTTATTAGTGCCAGTACCAATGCAGGAACATGCAAGCTTGACAATAGAATCAAGGGTCGTCCTCATGACAATTCCAATTCCACAATCCCTTGGATTCCCCCGTGAGGCCCCATCAAAATTTAACTGGAACATATCATCAGAGAGATTTTCCCATTCCAACACAACATGTATCAAGATACAAGGTTAATCGATTAAACACCAAAATTCCAAGTGTGAACTAAGCTAATCACCCATACAAACACAAGTGTTCAATTTTAAAGCCCAAATTGAAAGATTTGCTTGTTTGATTTTAATGCACCAAATTGAAAGATTGTTTGTCTTTGTTCAATTCTTAACCACCATGTCAATTTTAAGCACCAAATCGGAAAAATGAGGTTCGAGATGTTTGCATGCAATGTTCGTTTTAAGCACTTGACCAGGAGCTCTCAACAACTATTTTCTTCCTGAAAACCTTGAAAAAATTCCCCATTTTGTGTAAAATATCAGTGTCTACATCCTAAAAAATGCGAAGAATATTGTGTGAATCTCTAAACATTAAAGATCATCCGTTCTTTGAAAGCATGATTATTGTCTAAAATATCGTTAGTTCAAAAGTTTAGACTTGATTATCTTGATCCCGTTATCTCAAAATCATCAATCTCTATTAGAGACTTTGTCCAAGGCAATAGTCAGAATCCATATCTTATATCACCAAGTCTTTTGAGATCAAGAGAAATCTAAATCTGTGCCTAGAATTACCCTTGTCCAAACATAACTCGGACTCTCCTAGAAAGGTTTTTTTGTTTTCTTTATATCACTTATTTTAGTCAAAAAATATGGACAACACTGTCTTATACACCCTATGGAGGACCTTTCACTAGGTTGAAGGCTAGGATACAACCCGGTGAGTCTTACATCAACCAATTTCCCCTGTGGGAACAAGAGCGAGAGGATGAACCTTTCAGAAACACTAGTCCTTCTCTTTACATTGAAAATCCCCATAGACCAACATTGTTCCAAGATGTCACAGAGGAGGAGCTCGAAGGCATAAAGCAAGACGCATATTCAACACAAGTGGTTGATGCTGTGGTAGAGAGAAATCCTGAAAGATTTTAAGTCATGTTGATTAAGAAGGGATTCAAACTTCCCACTGAATTTAATGTGTCAACAGTATGGCCAGAGAACCCTCTATCAAGCCAAAACACAACTCGACCCTCTCAAACGGAACTTGTGATATCCCAAGTCTTTCCATCATCGACGAAAGCAACATCAGCGTAGACTGTGTCAAACCATACTAGCTCTGCAAATAAAGCTATCACATCATCCACACAAAGCTTGACAAGCTCCCAACGAAGTGCACCCTTGGTCACTAGTGTATCTCAAGCCTTGACATCATGGCCTTTTACATCGAACTCTCATGCCATGTCCTCAATTCCACAAACAAACAATAACCTATTTGTGACTGTTCTGATACTACAATTAGTCTCTGCTAGCCTTGGGGTCAATACCTCGCTCCCACAAGGATCAGTCTCTGTGGGTCCAACATTCAGCCAATGTCCACCCAAGGCTACACCTTTGTTCCTATAGGGATTACCACAACCACAACCTCAACAGCCACAACAACCCCAACAACCACAACAACAACAAAAGTCATGGACCAATTAAATGCCCCAACATCAGAATCACACACTGGGGAACCAATATCAAGTCCCAAGGACTAGATCATACGTCCCAACTCAAGGGACACAGAGGCTCAACCTCATACCTAAAACGACGCATAGGTTCAATGCTGCCAATATTCCTCAATCTCAGACAAACATGTTAATCTAGCAAGTGCAAAGTCTACAAACCCAAATGATGAACATACAGAATCAGGGGCAAACCAAGTCCTACACCGTAGAGGATTTGTACCCAAACCCCTTTGATCATTCATTGTACATGTCTCCATTTCACACTCATTTCTTGGTACCCAAGTTCAACAAATACAAAAGACAACACCAACCTTGTAGAACATATCAGAGAGTTCTTTTCCAGTTGTGTTGAGGTTTCACATGACAGAACACACCTAATGCGAATACTTCCACAAAGTCTAGCCAGACCAGCAATGGAATGGTTCTCACACTTACCTCATGGAATTTTGTCTTGGGGAGAGTTGGCCAAAAAATTCATTGCTCACTTCCATCACAATATTGAACACAAGGTCAGCATCAAGGACCTCTGCAACATTAAACAGGAAGATGGAAAATCCTTTGTGAAATTCCTACAAAGGTGGAGGAATGCTGCAAATAGAATAACATATGACGTGCCCGAGAAAGACCTCATATGTCATTTACCACATAATTGGAGCTGGCTCCTAACTTCAAGCAACTCATCGAATGAGGATTTCACTATGAGAAAAACCTGGTCAAAAGAGGTATCCTTTCAGACCCTACTCAGACAAACACAAACAAAATGCAAAAGATAAAGCCAAGTGGTGGAACAAGAACAAAAATGTCACCAGTGATGGTGTCATTGATGTAAAGACGGTCAACTATGCTCAACCAAAGGTGTCACTACAAGGAGAACCTATGGCAAACCAAAAACCCATGGTGCCCACTCAGCAAGTGTACAATCACAACCAACCACCCCCTGTTCAAGTAGCAGCCGTGTCCAACAATCAAACCACCGCACAATGCCCACAACGGTTTTTGTTTCCTAAACGAGACTACACACCATTGGGGGAGTCGATAGAGTCAGCCTTAAGAAAGTTGATGCAATCTAATACTATCACTTTTCTCAAAATCAGAGAATATTGACATGGTTCTGTAAAACCAAAGTGTTACAATGAAAATGACTTTTGCGAATTTCATTAGGTAAAAGGACACAAGCCCCCAAACTGCTATAGACTGAAGAACTCCATTCAAGATCTGATTGACACAGGGGTTATCAATTTCAAAAACACCCAATCCAAGGGTACGACTGATCATACAATATTCAACGACACATTCCATGATCATAACAAAGGAAATCCATAGGGTTTGGTGGACAATCAAAACAAGTCAATTACACCTATGCGAATATTGACAACACCATCAACTGCATCAATCCCTCAGATAGCCGTGTGGTCACTATTACTATTAGAGACTCAAATGATAAATATGCTATCACCACGCACCATTCCAAAGTTGTCTTAAAAGGAGTGCCTTCCACATCTGCTATACCATCTAATCTGCCAACAACCTCCGGTCCACAAACTAGTCTTGTGGATCAGCTAAAGCGCACGCCTACCCAGATATCCATGTTTGACCTTTTGCGCATATCCCCGCAACACAAGAAAGCTCTCGAACAAGCACTCCAAAATGTAGCTATGCCAAGGGACATATCTCCGAAAAGATTCCAAACCATGGTGAACCACATAACTACCAACAAGCATGCAAGCTTTATGGACCATGACGTACCGCCACACAAGCCTTTGCATAACGATCCCTTGCACTTGCTCATCCAAGTTCACAAACACATGATCCATAGGGTCCTCATTGATGGTAGAGTGGGATTAAACATATGTACTTTGAAAGTAATCAAACACTTGGGCTATTCTTAATCCAACATTGATGTCATGAGGAGAATCAATATCAGGGCCTATGATGAAGAGGAAAGGTCTTCCAAAGGCATCGTCATACTGCAGTCCGAATAGGCCCAGTTGTTAAGAACACCCCGTTCCAAATCCTAGATCTAGAGTTGGGATATAACATGTTACTGGGAAGACCATGGATCCATGAGATGCAATTTGTACCCTCTACCTATCATCAGTGCATCAAGTTCCCATACCAGGGGCATAAACAATCATTGAGGGAGATCTTGACCTGTTCCAATATTGCAACACCATCAAAAGCAATACTGACAATCAAGTACCTTCGAACCAGGAGGCAAGCATTCCTTCCACCTCAAATTCTATTCCCAAGGATGTAACAAGAAGGGCAGGGAAGATATCCATTAGCGACAAAGGATGTGGTGAGTACAACTATGAGGAAGCTTTTACCATCACCAACATGCCTCAAAGCCCAAGATCATATGACATACCAAAACAAGTGACAACACCTGAAACCCTGGAACCTGTTCTGTTTAGATGTCCACCCACCACATTTTTTAAATGGGGGGACATTATAGAAGAGAACCCTTTTGATCTGGATATAAACACATAGTTGTATCAGGACCCACAAGAAACACTTCAAGCACACATACCCGTGTCAACATATGGAACTGGCTTCACAATGCTGCAAAAGTTTGGGTATGATGGTACGACTGGTCTGGGGGCAAGACAACAAGGTCCAATGGATATGTCTTTACTGCCAACCCAGAGAAACAAGATAGGGTTAGGCTATGGGAAAAAAAGAACCAGTACTACCACCCGAGACATACCCATAGATCAAGAGCAAGTTGCAGAGTTACATCGGGGGAAAAACCTGGAACATGCCTTAATAAGCAATATACTCCAACAATTATTGCCATCTAAAGTGGAAACCGCTTATTCTCGATTAACCCTTAACCAATCTATCTAAGATGACAAGGAAAGTGAGACATCAAATGAGCGTTCCAACGCAACCGATTCCCATGAGTATGAGTGGAGATCCATCCAAAATTCTGAACCAGCCATCCTAGACTATTCCCCTCAGTTAGTCAACACTATACACCTTGAGGATATGTTCGACCAAATGACCATAGAGGACCAACCATCTATCAATAAACATATCGATAACAATTCCTTAGTTGGTGCTTCCACATCACATTCCAGGTTTGTCGACACTATCACCGTAGTCCCGTTTACCCAAGCAGAGTCACCCCCCATGAGGACCTTTGTCTAGTATATTCTGAATTGATAGAATGGGATCAACAAGGACAACCTGACATTGATACCTTTGAAAATGATGAAGCCATTGCAGAATTCATAGGACTCAGAGAAGGCATGCCATCAGGGGACCACAAAGAAAGTTTCTCTTTTGACCTTGATAGATCAACCTATTTTGGGGAGGAAGCTCCTCTTTCCAGTCAAAAAGAAAAAAAAAAGCAAAAAAAAAAGTCAGTAAGTGAAAACTGCAAGGCGCTTTCTGACTCAAAAAATGACAAAAAGAAAATAAAAGATGTATATTCTGTGAAAACCTCACTAAGATGCTAGAGGATGGAAAGCAAGACCTCTTCCCCCTAATAGAGGAAAAGTCAGCACTACTAGCTGAGGAAACAAAAGAAGTCAACCTAGGTGATGAAAAGAACCCAAAGTATATCTATTTGGAAAAATCACTTACATCAGAGGAACAAGAGAAGTTCATTAGCTTCTTGAAAGAAAGGCAAGTCAACTTTGCACGGTCCTACTCTGACATGCTAGACCTAGATCTGGAGCTAGTGTTGCATCATCTACCGTTGTTACCAAATGCCAAACCTATCAAGCAAAAGTTAAGAAAGATGCATCCACATGTCGCATTACTTGTCAAAGAAGAGATAAAGAAACTTCTAGATGTTGGATTCATACGACCAATCTCATACGCAGATTGGATATCTAATCTAGTGCCAGTAACCAAGCATAACGGTTAGATCCACATTTGTATAGAATTCAGAGATCTAAACAAAGCTTGTCCCAAGGATGAATTTCCTTTACTGAATATCGACATGATAGTAGTTCTCATAGCATGACACCATATGCTATGACTCATGGATGGCTTCTTAGGATATAACCAAATAAGGATTGCACCAGAAGACCAACACAAGAGCACATTTACATGTGCCTAGGGCACTTACTGCTGGAATGTAATGTCATTTGGCCTTAAAAATGTGGGAGAAACATATCAAAGGGCTATGACCACGATCTTACATGACCTCATTAAAAAAATGATGGAAGATTATGTCGATGACATACTCACCAAGTCAATGCTCAGAGGGGATCACCTACAACTATTGGGACCTATATTTGATAGAATGGAATAATTCAAAGTCTGACTAAACCCAAAAAGTGTGCATTCAGGGTCACCGCAGGAAATATTTTGGGATTCATTGTTCCACATCGAGGTAGACCCAGAAAAAGTCAAGGCCATCCTTGACATGTCACCACCGACCAATCTAAGGCAACTGAGAGGTTTACAAGGCAGGCTTCAATCCATAAGGCATTTCATCGCCCAATTAGCAGACAAGTGCCATCCATTCCAACATCTACTACATAAATATGTGTCTTTTGTATGGACAGAACAATGCGAGCAAGCATTACAAAAATTCAATATTATCTATTGATTTATCCCATATTGGTGCCACCCGTTCAAGGTAGGCCACTACTTTTGTGCATATCGACAACTGAGTGAACACTAGGAGTGCTCTTGGCACAACATGATGACCAAGGAAAGGAAAGAGTTGTCTACTAACTCAACAAAACTTTGGTAGGCTATGAGCTCAATTACTTACCAATTGAAAAATCATACCTCGCAGTAGTCTTTGCTTCCCAGGAGCTGAGATATTACACGTTGAGCCATTAAACCAAGTTGATAGCACACATTGATCCCCTGAAGTATTTACTGAGCAAAGCAGTGCTAACATGACGACTTGCTAAATGGGTGATGATCTTAAGAGAATTTTATTTTGAGTAAGTAGACAGAAAAACTATCAAAGGGAAAGTAATTGCAGACCAACTAGTAGAGGCACCCATACAGGATCATCATCGTATAGTGTCTGACTTTCCAGATGAGTCCATTCTCACAATACAACCAATAGTAGAACTTTGGAAACTATTCTTTGATGGATCATGCATGAACCATGGTGCAGGAGCCAAGATAGTACTCATTACTCCAAATAATGATGCAATCCCTAAGGCTTTCTGCCTCAACTTTCCATGCACAAACAATATAGCTGAGTCTGAAGCACTAGTTATCAAAATAAAGACAACTATACAATAGAGAATCAAGAACCTCAAAGTCTATGGTGATTAACAATTAGTCATCAGCCAAATAAACGATGACTATATGACAAAAGATGAGAAGCTGATCCCATACAAATAGCTAATGGATAGGTTGCAAACATCCTTCCATTACATTGTGTTCAAACAAGTACCCAGGGTTCAAAACAAAGTAGCAGATACGATGGCTACCCTAACATCTTTGATCGACATGTTGGGTAACGAGACCAGATTACATTTTCTGGTAGATCAACTCATGATACCGACACATCAAGATCCAATCACAGAGTCAACACACGTCCTTGTTGGTCCTGAAACCCCATGGTACCATGATGTATACAATTACCTCCAAAATAGTGTCCTACCTCGTGACTTGTCTAGGAACCAAAAGAAGTCCCTCATCTGCCAAGCCTCTAGGTATACCCTTCTCACTAGTACTCTATATAGAATAAGTCTAGATGGAACGCTTTTATGATGTCTCACTTCCATGGAATCCCAGAGAGCCTTGTATGAGATACATGAAGGAATTTGTGGAGCCCATGTAGGTGGCAATAGCTTAGCAAAGAAGATAATCAAAATGGGATACTACTGGCCCACAGTAGAGATAAATGCCAACAAGTATGTACAAAGGTGTAGACAATGTTAGATTCATGGATACCTCATCCATGCACCAGCCCAAGAACTCAATCCCATCACTTCACCATGGTCATTTTCTAAGTGGGGATTTGACCTAGTGGGTAAGATTACACCAACCTCGTCTAATGGACACAAGTACATCATTACAACAACAGAGTACTTTACTAAATGGGTGGAAGCCATTCCTCTAACCTACATCACTAGAAAGAAGATCTCTATGTTCATACTAAACAACATCATTTTTCGGTATGAAGTTCCTCAAACCATACTCACAGATCACGGTACACCTTTTCAAAATCAAGATGTTGAAGATCTTCGCGAATAGTTCCACATCAAGCAAGATTTCTTTTTGTTCTACGATTCCCAAGGGAATGGTCAAGATGAAGCCACAAACAAAACCATTACAAAGGTCTTAAGGAAAACAACCAATGAATCAGGGCGAGACTGACATTTACAGCTCAGTCCTATATTATGGGCATACAAAACTAGTGTGAGAACCTCAACAAGATCCACTCCTTTCTCACTAGTATATGGATCAGAGGTGGTCCTACTCCTCGAAATTGAAAGCCCATCCCTGAGAATCTCATTGAAAAACACCATTTCAGATGAAGACTACAGAGTAGCAAGGCTTAGTGAACTAGAATTGTTGGATGATAGAAGACAAAATGCTCTCAACCACTTACAAGGATATCAAAATAGCCTTAGAAGGAACTATCATAAGAAGGTCTGACCATGAACATTTGAGGTAGGAGACCTCATACTTATGGATAATCAAAAGAACCAAGCAGAACGAGTCAAACCAGGAAAGTTTGAGCCTAACTGGCTAGGACCTTATGTCATTGTCACATATTGAAATAGCGGGGCATACCAATTGGCAACACCAGAAGGAGATCAAATCCCAAGTTACAACAACATCATGCACCTCAAGAGGTTCTATGCTTGAGGTCTCAAGGTTAAGACACTTATCTACATATCCAGAAATTACAAAAAAATCAAAAAATACAAAATGTTACCTTGGTGAAAACCTGGAAAACAAGCGTCGTGGCGACAATCAAATAAATGAAAAAAAGAGAAAAGTAAAGAGAAACATAATCACTCTCTCAGTGAAAACCTAGAAAACATGCACTGTTGGGAAAGTACCTTGGTGAAAACTTGGCAAACAGGCGCCAAGTGTTCAAATTCCGCTTCGCCATCAATGAACTCCAAAGATCAAAGCTTGAGCTCCCCGCATGAAAGACTAGCAACCCAAGCTTATTTTTAGAAGTACAAATCCCCTCTGAGCATCAATACTTATCCATAGTTTGTACTAGTCCACCGGACTAGGGAGAAATTCAAAAGTTATCAAAAATCTCAAAAAAAAGAGAAAGATATCCTGAAAAAATCAATCTTCATAAAAAAAATCAAATATTGCAAAATCTCAAGCAATAAAACTAGCTCGGTTATCAAAAAAGTGAAAGGCGATCATGCCACTCAATCAAATTCAAAATCATGAGCTTTGCAAATCAGAAATAGACTAATATGAAACAACTTTATCAACTATCTAATCTATCAACAAAGCGAATGGTGATCAAGCTAATCAACCAAAGTCAAAATCATGAGCTTCACAAATCAACAATGGGCTCATATGACTCAACTTTATCAACAATCTAATCAGTATTCAAATCAATCAATCTTCAAATCAAAAAAATTAATTATCTTACATAGTGACAGATACGCGGAAAACTAGACAGATCAGTCTTATATGAGTCATCCATTCCTGAAACAAGACACAATCAAGCATAAGAGAATCAAGCAAATCAAGGAATAATAAATTGTTGACTAGGTTAGTCGTCAGTCGGATTTTAGTCTATCTTTCGTGGTTATGTTTTTATGCTACTCCAGGATACTACCAAGTGATGAGAGTAGCTATGATGGATCATGATCTTATTTTCTTTGATTGTTGTTTGTGGAATGTATCACTTTGATTATGGGGCAATGATGATTTAGGATAAATGCGGTAGGCACTGTCACTTATCTGGCAGCCACAGAGTTCCACGATCTGAGCTTAACCCTAGAAAAGAATTGGACAATCATTTTCAATTATTTGCTTGTTGCTACCAATAGAATCATAGCGGTATCCAGATGGTTTGTATCTGGGTGCATTGGATTTTCTATCTTGGTTTTTCTTTTATTTCATAAATTTTAGAGATCATAGCAGTATCCAGATGGTCAATATCTAGGTGCATTTGGTTCTCTTTATTTTCAAAATTTAGAGATTATAGCGGCATCTAGATGGTCAATATTTGGGTGCATTTGGTTATCTTTCTTTTCAAAATCAGAGAACATAGCGGTATCCAGATGGTCAATATCTGGGTGCATTTGGTTCTCTTTCTTTTCAAAATTAGAGAACATAGCTGTATCCAGATGGTCAATATCTTGGGTGCATTTGGTTCTCTTTCTGTTCAATCTCTCTACTCCTTCTAGTTATCAAGAGATCATAATGGTATCCAGATGAGAAATATCTGGGTGCATTGGATGCTCTTCCTTTTTCATAATAAGATGCAATGATGAAAAAAATTGGAAAACTCAACAATGACTTGGGTCACTCATCCTATCTATCAGTCCAATTTATCATTCGATTCCAGAGTTAACTTCACACTAACTTTCTTTTAACTAACACATGCATTTACTTAGATATTTTGTGCATAGTAGATTGCATTCATTTATTGCATAAGAAAAATCCAAAACATGTGCATAGTAGATCATATAATCAATGCATCCATCATCAATAACATCATAACTACCATAGGAATGCATTCATCATCATCATATAGTGATTCACATTTTCAACAAATTAATGCTCATCTGATGCATTTGCTAAGATTAATTTGTTGAGGGGGTGTATAGTTCACCAACTGTCATTGGGGCAAGGTGGGACAGGATCAAATCTGAAAATTCTTTGACACAACGCGATGAATCACATTGTATCAAAGAGGGGAAAATGTAGACACTCTAAAATGGACATACTTGCAACCTTACATTACAAACACTAATTTTCATCTATTAATTAAATTTTTTTTAATCATCTATTTTCTTCTAATTTCATTCTCCAAATCATCTAATCAAATCCCCAAAATTAATTAAATTAATAATTGTTTTTTAATATTTAATCTCACATGTTGAATACTTTAATAATTAATTAAAAATCAAGATGTTGAAGATCTTTGCAAACAATTCCACATCAAACAAGGTTTCTCTTCATTCTACTATCCCCAAGGGAACGGTCAAGTTGAAGCCACAAACAAAACCATTTTGAAGATATTAAGGAAAATAGTCAATGAATCAGGGCGAGACTGACATTTACAACTCAGTCCCGCGTTATGGGCATACAAAACTAGTGTGAGAACCCCTACATGAGCCACTCCTTTCTCACAAGTAAATGGATAAGAGGCAGTTCTACCCCTCAAAGTTGAAATCCCATCCCTGAGAACCTCATTGAAAAACATCATTTCAGATGAAGACTACAAAGTACCAAGGCTCAGTGAACTAGAATTATTGAATGAGAGAAGACAGAATGCACTTAACCACTTACAAGGATATCAGAATTTCCTTAGAAGGAACTATCACAAAAAGGTCCAACCATGAACATTTGAGGTAGGAGATCTTGTACTTATGGAGAATCAAAAGAACCAAGAAGAAAGAGTCAAACCAGGAAAGTTTGAGCATAACTGGCTAGGACCTTATGTCATTGTCACATCTTGCAATAGCGAGGCATACCAACTAGCAACACCAAAAGGAGATCATCTCCCAGGTTACATCAACAGCAGGCACCTCAAGAGGTTCTACACTTGAGGTCTTAAGGCTAAGACACTTATCTACATATCAAGAAAATACAAAACAATTAGAAAATAGAAAACGTTATCTTGGTGAAAACTTGGAAAACAGGCACCTTGATGACAACCAAAAAAATAAAATAAAAAAGAGAAAAGTAAAGAGAAACGTATTCGCTCTCTCGGTGAAAACCTGGAAAACAAGCACTATTGGGAAGATACCTTGGTGAAAACCTGGCAAACAGACGCCAAGTGTTCAAATCCTGCTTCGCCATCATTGAACTCCAAAGATCAAAGCTTGAGCTCCCCACATGCAATACTGGCTACCCAAGCTTATTTTTAGAAGTGCAAATCCCCTCTAAGAATCAACACTTATCCATGGTTTTTATTGGTCCACTAGACTAGAGGGCATTTCAAAAGTCATCAAAAATCCAAAAAAAGAAGCAAAATGTCCTGAAAAAATCAATCTTCATAAAAAAAATCAAATATTGCAAAATATCAAGCAATAAAACCAGCTTGATTATCAACAAAGTGAAAGGAAATCATGTCACTCAATCAACGTCAAAATCATGAGCTTCACAAATAAAAAATGGACTCATATGACAGCTTTACCAGCTATCCAATCTATCAACAAAGTGAATGACGATCAAGCCAACCAACTCGGGTCAAAATCCCGAGCTTCGCAAATCAGCAATAGGCTCATATGACCCAGCTTTATCAGAAATCTAAGCAGTATTCAAATCAATCAATCTTCAGATCAAACAAATCAATTATTTTACACAGTGACGGATATGCTCAAAACCAGATAGATCAGTCTTATATGAGTCATCCATTCCTGAAACTAGACACAATCAAGAATCAGAGAATAAAGAAAATCAAGGAACAATAAACTGTTGAATAGGTTAATCGTCAGTCAGATGTCAGTCTATCTTTCACAGTTATGTTCTTATGCTACTCCAGGATACCACCAAGTGATGAGAGTAGCTATGATGGATCATGATCTTATTTTCTTTGATTGCTATTTGTGGAATGTTTCACTTCGATTTTGGGGCAATGATAATTTAGGTTAAATGCGGTAGGCACTATTAATTATCTAGTAGCCCCGTAGTTCAACAATCTAAGCTTAATCCTAGAAAAGAATTGGACAATCCTTTTCTGTTATATGCTTCTTGCTACCAATAAATTTATAACGGTATCCAGATGGTCTGTATCTGGGTGCATTAGATTTTCTATCTTGGTTTTTCTTTTATTTCAGAAATTTCAGAGATCATAGCAGTATCCAGATGGTCAATATTTGGGCGCATTTGGTTCTCTTTCTTTTCAAATTTCAGAGATCATGGTAGTATCCAGATGGTCAATATTTGGGTGCATTTGGTTATCTGTCTTTTCAAAATTAGATAACATAGCGGTATCTAGGTGATCAATATCTAGGTGCATTGGGCTCTCTTTCTTTTCAAAATCAAAGAACATATCGATATCCAGATGGTCAATATATGGGTGCATTTGGTTCTCTTTTTGTTCAATCTCTCTACTCCTTCTGGTTATCAAGGGATCATAGCGGTATCCAGATGATAAATATCTAGGTGCATTGGATGCTCTTCCTTTTTCATAATAAGGTACAATGATGAACAAAATTGGAAAACTCAGCAGCGATTTGGGTGACCCATGCTATCTATCAGTCCAATCTATCAATCGATTCCAGAGATAACTTCACACTAAATTCCTTCTAACTAACACATGCATTTACTCAGATATTTTGTGCATAGTAGATTGCATTCATTTATTGCATAAGAAAATTCCAAAACATGTGCATAGTAGATCATATAATCAATGCATCCATCATCAATAACATCATAACTAACATAGGAATGCATTCATCATTATCATATAGTGATTCACATTTTCAACAAATTAATTCTCATCTAACACATTTTCTATGCTTAATTTGTTGAGGGGGCATATAGTCCACCTGCTGTCACTGGGGCAAGGTGGGGCAGGATCAAATCTAAAAATACTTTGACACAACATGATGAATCGCATTGTATCAAAGATGGGCAAATGTAGACACTCTAAAATGGACATACTTGCGACCTTACATTATAAACACTAATTTTTATCTATTAATTAATGATTTTTTAAATCATTAATTAATCATCTATTTTCTTCTAATTTCATTCCCCAAATCATCTAATCAAATCTCAAAAATTAATTAAATAGTTAATTTTATTTAATTAATTAACCTTAATTGATTAATCTTCATTAATTAATTAAATTCAATTTCCTAAAGTTTAAATTTAAATATTTAAACTTATTAATTAATTCTTCTAATTCAATCAATTTTATTAAATTAATTTAATTTCATTCAATAATTCAATTCTAAATCCAAAAAGAATTCAATTATCTCACATGTTGAATACTTTAATTACGAAAAATCAATTAAATCCTTTCTCAAGTTCAAAAAGGTAACTCATGATCAACTTTTCAGTTAACTAAACATTACCTCTTCTCTACAAGCTGAAGAGGTGGAGTTTACTATTTTCTTCTCAGTTAACCAAACTTTATCTCTTCTCTCCAAGTTGAAGATGTGGAGTTTACTGGTTTCTCCTCAGTAAAATTAAAAAATTATATCTTCTCTCCAAGTTGAAGAGGTGGAGTTTACTTGTTTCTCCTCAGTTAACTAAAACATCACCTCTTCTCTCATAGTTGAAGAGGTGGAGTTTACTGATTACTTCTCCAGTTCCTTTTGATACGAACCATTCATTCTCTAAACTCTGGGATCAATCTCAACCATTCAAATTAATTCAATATTCTATATAATCAACTCTTCATAACCATTTGAAGAATCCAATATTTCATGCTTTCATGCGCCCTTAATCTGTCAGATTGGTTCAAGCATCAATCCTTCTTGCGATCATACATCCAAGATTTCAAGCTTTCGTCCACCATTACTCTGTCAAATCGGTTCAAGCATCAAGCCTGCTTGCGATCACACATTCAATATCATATTCTCGATGCTCCCAAGTCATAGACACTGCTGACACCAATACTGAGCACCACATACATAGTGTTTTAGAAGGAGTAGAGAGAGACAATAGAAGATTCGATCTTTGTTGGTTTGCATTCGTTTCTATTCCTCCTTTATTTCTTGTTATTTTATTGTTCGTATATTCATTCTTAGTAGTAATTGATTGATGTTTCCCCCATTGCAAATGGGTTGTACTAACCCCCCTTGTTAACTCAAGATTATGAAACAAGACTGAGCCTACACAAGTATTTTGAGAACATACATCAAATAAATGGGGACAACATTCAAAATAGATTTAATCATTAACAATGTCCCCAATAATGTGAGCCACTTATGTTTCCAGGACAAGATTCAATGAGAAATGGATGCCAAAATCTTACCCCAAAATTCATGCTTCTCGTTACCTTGAAAAAAAGGAATACCCAAATATCTACATGGAAAGGATCACACCTCAAATCCTCAACAATCAATTAGGGCCTTGCTCACCAAGGGGGAAACATTAATCAAGAAGACCTTGGACTTTCTTAGATTAACAAGATGAGGAAGAGTAATCGTTAATAATATTTCTAATGACCATAGCTTCCTCCATAGGTTCAAGCCCAAAAAAAAGGGTATCATCAGCAAAGAGATTATGAGTGTGGGATTCATCCAACTATCCAACACAAATTTCCTTCCAATCTCCAACCAAATTGGCTCTCTTAATAGCCCTAATCAGTTCTTCTAACATAATAATAAACAAAAAAAGAGAGAGGATCCCCCTGCCAAATTCCCCTAGATGACCCAAAAAAGCCATGGGGCGAACCATTAATCAAGACTGAGAACATTGTCGAAGACATGCAAGACATAACCCATTTAATCCAACTAGCAGTGAAGCCAAACCTAGCCAGTACTGCCCGAATAAAGTCCCAATTAACCCTATCATATGCTTTCATCATGTCAAGTTTGTGATTTAAATTTTAAAATATCTGTCTTCAACTGCTTGATTGAGAGATAACTAGGAGACTTCCAAAATCAATGATGTTAAGGCATGTGCAAAACACACTCTTGGCAATTATATGGTAGTTTCTTGCTATTTTAATTCGTGTACTACTCACAAGGTTATTACATATGCCCATGTTGTTTCTTTTATCTGGTTAAAATAATTTCATTACCACAATGGAAGGAATTGGGGGCCCATTTGTGAAATTAAAGAAACTTATAAATTGTAGTTGGCCTCTCTAATTACAAGACCTGCTTAACTACTTCTTACAAGCCTATCTAAAGATTTCTTCTCTTTTATCAAGAGTTGCTTGAACAATTCTGTTCTCTGGCCAAATAGTCAATAGTCAAGGAGTCTGGAAGGGGATAATCTTGGTTTCAAAGGAGCCCTTGAAAAAATAAGGAAATCAACTAAGTTGAGCTATTCTCAAGTTTGTTTGGCAATGCTATTTCTGACAAGAATTTTTTGAATGCTGATAATCAGATAGGCTCTTCATCCAAGAACAATTTTTTTGTGAACTAAAGGATAATAATAGTATATTCAAGAACTAGAAGTATTGGAAATACCACTGAGATTGAGTTCAGAAGAAAACTTTCATTGCTATGTTTATTATATGTAGGGCGTTGCAAACATATTACCAATTGTCTGGAAGTTCCTGAAACTATGGTTGAAGCTGTAGCAAAGGTTCTCCTCCATAAGATGCACAGAAGAATTGTTAGGTCATTCGCAAAGCGTACGTAGAAAATATTATGAAAATGTGAATTCTAATATTCAGATCACAAGTTTCTAAAATGTCTGGTCATTAAGGCTCAGCTAGATGGCTGGAACTTGATGTATATTTAAAAAGGGAAAATTTAAGTTTTTTTTACTGCCCTTGCAAAATAGGGTTCTTGTATGCCAGAGAGGTTGGGGAAGCCTTTCCTTGTTGACATAAGTACCTCAGGTAGTAAGGTGTGATGTCCCCTTTCTAAAATAGGATTTAATAATAAATAACATTAATCAAATTTAAATATAAAAAATAAATAATAATAAATAATAATAAATGATAATATAATATAATTACAGGATAATTAAATATCTCAATTTTGTGAAGTATCTAAAGAGATAAAATTGCAATAATAAATCAAAAGATCATATACGATCTATTTAAGTGTATTGACAACCATAAACGATGACTAGGAATGAATATGATATTCCCTTGATATGCTGATCAAACAAAGTCAAGCAGACATTAATATTTGGAAGTATTGATAAACATGATAGTAATTAACGACAATGTCAATACTATTGATAACCAGTCATTGATATATGAGAATAATACTAGTTTTGAATTATGCCACCGAACTCATGGTTTAGTAGTCATAAGGAAATATATCATATTTAACTGCATGCTACAATGAACACAACAAATGCAAGTTCCACGTAAGCAGGGAACAGAGATATTGAATATCAAAAGGACGGATGTCAATGTATGGATACGATTTATATTGCTAATATGAAGTGATTATGAGGGACGGTTAAAATGGAGAAATAACACCGCCTATTATGAAGTGAATATGCAAGTATGAAGATCATAGAAGTCAACAACTTGAGCTTGAACTGTAGAAGCTTTACGAAAATCTGCAAAAGAGGAGTTCTCAGTGCTAACCTAAGAAGCACAATTAAAAATTGTTATGAAGAAAGACACAAGGTAGGGTATGTGTCTTTCACCAAATGATTTATCATTCCCAATACACAGTATAAGAAGAATACTCCATCATTCAATTGAAGGACCAATATAGAATGGATTTGGATGATCGAAAGTATCAGAAAATTTATTATTTATTTCTGATATAAGGAATTAGATATATATGAATTGGTTACACATCCCAAGGACATGATGAGAAGGAAAATATATATGATGTACTACATATATATGCTATAGTATTAATATCAGTGAAATCAAAAATATATATGTATATATATCAGTTATATTATATTATATATATATATACGTACATATATTCATAATATATAAGCGAATAATATATACTTAGCCTATTCCTTAATCACTCGCTAATACCTTTAAGATGATAAGCTGGTTTTTTCAGGGAGATATGGAGTAATACCTCACAATGTATGAGGAAATTCCCAAGATGGGGTAAGGACATGTATCACGAATGCTTGAAGGAGAAGTCCCAAGACATGTATGCATGTGTTTCGTAAACCTTTAGGGAGCCTAATTGTAGATTGGTTTCCAATTTCCCTAAGGACAAGTGAATCCCCATCTTTCTTAAGGTTATTGATTAGGAGAGAAGTAAGGAATTAGGGTTTAAGTATGTATTATGAATCAGTGATTGTTTCTCTATTTAATCTGATTTAAATGCATAATGATGTATGTTAATCATTGGGAAATGGCATTCTCATAGTAGGGAACTTTACAAATTTCCATTTTCAAAAGAAATCCAAACCCTAGTTGGGAATTTTAGGGTAAAAAAAGTCCCAGTAGGGGACATTATCTAAGGCTCATATAGGGCTCTTCTGGACATTGGTTTGTTAAATAAATGACATTAGTAATTTCTTCATGCAGGGGATACTGAAAGGTTAAAATTATTGTTTTGTGTCTGGGCTAATTCTTCATAAGACAAATGATGGTACAAAAAGAAGGCTCTCTCAATCTAAAAAAATGAGCCTAAGTGGTTCCTAAACACATGAAATCTTGTGGCACAAAGATTGTGTTCCAAATTCAACATGATAATGTAAAATAGTGTGAAATATCCCAAGTGGATATTTACTCCGCTGCTGCTATAAGTTTTATTTAAATAATTACGTTCTCTTGTAAGTTTTTGTTATCTTGTAGAACTAGACAAAAGTTGCAGAAGGAATGATTTTCTTTGATATTTTTAGAATAATGTGGTACAATATAATGACAGTAACAACAAAAAATAGATAGTAATAACAATAACCCGATACAAAAGCATGTGTAATTCTAGAAATGCTTCTAACTATACCAATAAATCTGATACCAAAAAGAATGAAGTTTGATACCTCAAATACAATCAATGTTAGAATATAGGAGGCGGCTAGCAACTGCAGTGTTTACTATTCTGCTCACAAAATCCACGCCCAACTGATATAGATTCCTGAGCAAATCTACTCCCAATATCCAAAGCCAAAATGATGCAATCTGCTGAAACTGCCAATATGGTCTCCAATTTCTAACGCCACTGATATGGACTGTTGTAGCAGTAAATCGGCCTGAAGGACAAGTTTAGCTTTGTGTTACAGCCTCAATTCCACGTACTGATATGCTCAACCAAGAGGGTTGTAGTCCATCAATGTCAAATACTTGTGCAATAACCTGTAAATCAGATCTAATTGAGGGCTACGTCCCAACTTGATCAAATCTTAGCCTAGGGTTTGACGTCCTAGTGAGGGAATGCTCAATCCAGAGAAAAGAACCCAAATTATGTTTTCAAAATGTTCAAAGATGGTTTACCTTTCCTTGCATTGGCCTTATATCATCTTCTCATGTAATTCAAACCTTAGAAGGAACCCTAAATGAAACACTTCGGAACTTTATAATATAAAGTTATATTCTTTAATAATGGCGCCCAAGTGCCTGAAAATCATTATTTCACCAATAAGAATAGTTCCAAGTGTCAAACAGGTCCCTAAAGATGATAATCAAATAGAAGAGGCAAAGCTCTTTCCAACAGACTATCACATGATGGTAGAACTCACTAGATGGAGCCAGAAAACTCCTTATTACTCCCTAGTGGCTAAATACTTAGCCTTATTTAAATTATTAAAATGCTAACTTAGGAGAATATTTAAATATATGAAAATATTTCCCAAATAGAGAACTGATAGCCAAAAAACCTCTACAAGGTGAAATTGATCTCATCACCTCTTGTGACTGATGCCGGATAATCTGAAATAACTAATAGTCTCATCCCTCAAAAATAGGGATACTCCTCAAAATAGGAATGTCTCCGAATCTCCCGAAACTGAAATCATAGAATGATCTCGTAGAGACTCAAGACTATAACCCATCTCCACCTCCTAAAATGCAGGAAACTCCTCCTACAATTAAGGAACTTCTCTCAGTTTCTCTCCTACTATTTGAAACTCTAGATCCAAACATTGTATACCTTGACTGAGTCTCTAAACACCATAGCCAGCCTACGAGACTCCCTGATAGGCTAACTCCCACGTCCTGCTAGATAAAACTAAAAGAGGGGACATGAAAGTCCTCCCCTCTAAGAGATGCTTGCCTACAAGAAATACAACACTAATCCTCAACTATCCCAAGCAATGCAAATACAAAGCACTGACCGATCCCAAACCTGAAGTGGCTCATCAGAATAAACATACTCCCCACTGTAAGGTGTAGAGGTGAAGTAGATCACATCGTCACAGTAGAGTATCCACCCTTGAATACCCTCGAGCCCAAGAATACAAAAAAATGGCCATCCTATCCTCCTATCAAAATTCAAACCAGTAGCCAGCCCCAAAACAAACTTGTTATCCAACCCGTACCAATCCTCATACAATCTCCATGACAAATCTAAGGCACCCGCTCCTATGTGTTGAGATACTGAGGGACGTGGGGTTATGATCAAATCACTGTCACTATCTGAGTCCTGATCAGTAATCATACTCCTAGCTAATCCACCTTGAGATGGAAGTGTGCATGCCTTGAGCATGATCTTCCTTCTCCCAACCATAAACTCTAATTGTCTCTTCCTGAAATCTTGGTTGTATCTCCCCAAGTTTTGCAACCACTATAAACCCAAAACTACATCTGTGCCCCCTAGATCAAACATGTAAAAGTCATCTATCAATGTGTATCTCTCCATGCCTATGCTCAACTGTGGGATACCCTTGATGCATTGCAGAGTAAGACCACTGGCCACAATCACATTGATTCCTGGAAAATTCTGTGCTTGCAGACCACACCAGTCTACCATTCCTGTATTTATAAAATTATGTGTAGACCTATTGTCCACCAAAAAATTCACAGTATGCTCATGCATCATACCTGAGATGTAGAAGAGGTGAATCATTGGTGCACTTGGCAACGTAGCTATAGTCCCATGTGTCTCAACTGCTACCTCAGCATCTTCGAGCTCAATTTGGACACCATCATCCCTATCATTTATATCTCAAACCTCCTCATCATCTATATCTGATATGACCTCAATAAGATGTGCTTTTCCCTGCCCAAGGCACCTATGTCCTGGTACCCAAGGCTCCTTACAAGAAAAACATAATTTCCTCCTCGTTAGTTCATTTCTAGAATCCAGGTCTAATTTGGGAGGTGGAGGTGGTGTGTCCTTAGCCTGCAAAGGAGGCCTCTGTGGTGCCAGTGTATTCTTGGATGGTTTCTTATCAGTCTGATAAGAGGTAGGAGTGGTATCTAGTCTCAATTTCACATCAATGGCCTCCCTAAGATTAGCTGGCTGGAAGGCGAGGACCAATCCCTTAAGCATGTCCTATAATCCCTCAATGAATAACATCACACCCCATTTCTGCGACATATCAGGTACCATAAATGTAATGCACTAGAACTCATTAATATAGGCCTCAGTATGCCTTGTCTGTCTAATGTGAGCCAACTCTCTATAGTAGAGCTCTGTGTCCTTCCGGTCAAACTGGGTAATAATCCGCTCAGTGAAATTTGTATAAGAGTGAATCAGTGTATGATCTTGGGTGATCAATCCATGGTGCCACCAGTCATATGCAACCCCATCTAGATGTAATACAAAAAACTGAATAGCCTCTCTCTCAGGCATGGGTCGTAAAGACAAATAAATATCTAGCTTGTGCACCCAAGCTCGTGCACTAGCACCACTAGTGCCATCATATGTAGCCAATGTGATTTTTCCGGTAGCCCTATAGAGATCATTGTTTTGATGGGGCCTCTGTCCCCTGTCACCTTTGAACCTGGTAGTATCTCTACACTATGCACAATGCTGGGGAAGAGGAAAAACATCTCTAACCGACAGAGGTAGGGCTCTCCACTCAGCAGTAGCTGCCATAAATGACTCCTGGAATCCCACCTCAGGTGGCTATACCTATTCTGGTTGCTCATCGGGTCTAAACTGTGGAAACAAGGGCCTATCCCTAGTAGGTATATGATGTTGCTCATGCCTATGGAAATGAATGGAGCTCCCCACTGAAGTATTAGATCTATGACTATGCTGACTTCCTACAACTGAAGCTAACCTGCTTCATCCCTGTCTGCCTCTATGCCTACCCAGTTCCAATTGCTCCAAGGTGTCCTGTAACCCGTCTAAGGTCTGATCTATCCTGGGCTGCGTAGTGATAAGAGTTCACATCAACTCTCTATCTCTATCTTTTTCCTCCTACTGGTTACATTTGGTGCCTCTCTGTTTGTCTTCCATAATGGTTTCATGTCCTGTACCAAGTTCTATCTCGTACTGAGCTCTCCTCTGAGTGTAATATCTGTGTATACCAGCTCTACCAAGCTGCATAGAAGTCACTTATTCTATGATCCATGATTACCCAAACTCTGTTATAAATTAATATAATCTTCCTAAAACCAGTCGAGATCAATTTTCTCAAACCCTACAGGCTGGCAGAATACCAGCTTTGATACCACTGAAATATCCCAAGTGGATATTTAATCTGCTACTACTATAAATTTTATTTAAATAATTACGTTCTCCTTTAAGTTTTTGTTATCTTGCAGAACTAGACAAAATTTGTAGAAGGAATGAGTTTCTTTGATATTTTCAGAATAATGTGGTACAATGTAATGATAGTAACAACAACAAATAAATAGTAATAACAATAAACTATTACAAAATCATGTGTAATTCTGGAAATGCTTGTAACTGTACCAATAAATATGATATAAAAAAGAATAAAGTTTGATACCTCAAATACAATCAATGTCAGAATATAGAAGGCGGCTAGCAATTGCAGTGTTTACTAGTCTTCTCACAAAATCCACGCCCAGTTGATATAGATTTTTGAGCAAATCTACTCCCAATATCCAACACCAAAATGATGCAATCTGCTGAAACTACCAATATGGTCTCCAATTTCTAATGCCACTGATATGGACTGCTGTAGCAGCAAATCGGCCTGAAGGACAAGTTTAGCTCTATGTTATAGCCTCAATTCCACATACTGATATGCTCAACCAAGAGGGTCGTACTCCATCAATGTCAAATACATGTGCAATAACATGTAAATCAGATCCAGTTGAGGGCTACGTCCCAACTTGATCAACTCTCAGCCTAGGGTTTGACGTCCTAGTGAGGGAATGCTCAATCGAGAGCAAAGCGCCCAAATTATGTTTTCAAAATGTTCAAAGATGGTTTACCTTTCCTTGCATTGACCTTATATCATCTTCTCATGTAATTCAAACCCTAGAAGGAACCCTAAAAGAAATACTTAGGAACTTTATAATATAAAGTTATATTCTTTAATAATGGCACCCAAGTGCCTGAAAATCATTATTTCACCAATAAGAATAGTTCCAAGTGTCAAACAGGTCCCTGAAGATGATAATCAAATAGAAGAGGCTGATCTCTTTCCAACGGACTATCACATGATGGTAGAACTCACCAGATGGAGCCATAAATCTCCTTATTACTCCCTAGTGGCTAAATACTTAGCCTTATTTAAATTATTAAAATGCTAACTTAGGAGAATATTTAAATATATTGAAATATTTCCCAAATAGTGAACTGATAGCCAAAACACCTCTACAAGGTGAAATTGATCTCGTCACCTCCTGTGACTGATTCTAGATAAGCTGAAATAACTGACAGTCTCATCCCTCAAAAATAGGGATACTCCTAAAAAATAGGAATGTCTCCGAATCTCCCAAAACTGAAATCATAGAATGATCTCGTAGAGACTCAAGACTATAACCCATCTCCACCTCCTAAAATGTAGGAAAATCCTCCTATAATTAAGGAACTGATCTAAACTTCTCTCCTACTATCTGAAACTCCAGATTTGAACACTGTATATCCTGACTGAGTCTCTAAACACCACAACCAGCCTACGAGAGTCTCTGATAGGATAATTCCCATGTCCTGCTAGATAGAGATAAAAGAGGGGACATGACAGTTACCATTTGAGGGTGCATCCACACATGTTAAATAAACTAGTTTATGAATTTATTGCAACAATATCAATAAAGTCCTTTGGTTTTTTTGTTACATGTGTTGAGCTTTAAGCTCATATAATAGTTTATGCACAGCTTCAGTGTGAATGTGTTTCAAGTGGTTCAAGTTATTCTATTTTTTCTTCTCACTATTAGTAAAAGTTTTATTTAACTAATTAAGTCAAATAAATGTAGTTGTACTTTAATGATTTAGACTTGTCTTCCAAGCCATCTCTTGCAAGAGATAAGGAGATTTTTGAAGGTTAAATTTTTACTAAATAGTATAAAGATAGGTGCTAAATAGAAGAATTATATACAGTGATGATTGAGTGTTCATGTGAGGAAAATAGGTCTATTAGGTACCTTTTTCATCTTGATTGATAATGAGTGGGTGCTGTGAAACTTTGTTCTATATTTTTTCTCTCTTTCATGTCAAACTCAAGATGAGTCAAATACTTAAAACAATAATTAATGAGATTTTATGCTTTGATAGTAACAAACATTTAGAGAGATGTTTAAAGAATTTTATTCTCTTTATTGGGTGATTCCAAAGCTCAAAGTTTCATGTTATCGTTTACTTGGAATCTGCAGAAGCTTCCTTTAGTTCCTCTGGCTGGTTTCAAATTCATTTAATTTTGGCGTTGCATAATAAGAAAGATATTCTCAAAAAAAGAAAGATCTTTGAAATTTTTTCCTTGTGTGTGTTCTTTCTTGATTTATGTGCAGGATTGAGCAAATGTCATATGTCAAAAAGGATAACTAGGCGCACCCTGGGTTCTAGATCACTAAGAGTAGCCATAAGAAGAACCGCTCATTACCACATGCAATAAAAGACAATCTTGGAAATCACAACTGAAGATCAAAGCAAATCTTTTAACAGGTATCTCGATTCTCTCAAGTGTTTTGCAGCCAAATACAAAGTTACCATTAGCTTTAATGGCCTTAATAATCCAGGTGTTGCTAAATACTATTCATTTTGATTGCAAGGTTTTCAGTACTAACTCATCATTTCAGCTTGTGGCATGGAAACAATTTTAACAAAGCAAACTAAAATCAATTCATTTCTCTATTTGGTGCTTAAAAAGAAAAGTGTATGCAAATCATCACAATCTCACTTTTTGATTTGGTGCTTAAAATTGATATGGTGGTTAACAATCGAAAAAAGACAAAAAAATCTTTAAATTTAGTGCATCTAAAATTTAACAAAACAATCTTGTCTTTTGATTTGGTGCATAAAATTGACATGGTGGTTAACAATTGAACAAAAGAAACAAATATTTGAATTTGGTGCATCTAAAATTGAACAAGAAATCACCATTTAGTTTGGGTATAAAAATTGAACTCACATGCATGTATGGATGATTATCTTAGTTCACACTTGATATTTTGGTGCTTAATCGGTTAATCTTGTGTCTTGAGTCTTTGGTGCATTTGGACAATCTGTTAGATTAACAACTTTTATAATTTTTAGAGAGGCCTGTCTGGGGAAGTGCTTCTTCCTCAAAGGATGACCTTAAACCTATAATCCTTCTAATCGGTATATAAACAAGACACGAGCCAAATCTCCATTTTATATCTATCCAAGCTAGGGCGAGGTGTGTTGATGATAGCCTAGATCGAGTGAAGTATCCTTAAGTAGCCAACATGGTCAACCAGGCTCTTAAAGTGAGTCACACACGTAGAAAATGATTGGATAGACTCCATGGACCTTAATACAACCCATTAATTAGAGACCTACCTATTTTACCCTAAACAAGTGTCTTATTATAGTGCAAGGGGTTGCAGAATTTCCCCCCAAGATTCCCAACATATGTGTTCCAGGATATTGTCTTGATGAAAGAGATCTTCATTAGCATGACAACAATATCTAGAAAAGACAAAAACATGGGCACCTACATCATGGATCTTTGTGTTCTAGTAGCATGACGATTATTGTGTGAGCCAATGAACATAAAAGCATTGGGCCTATAATATTGCATCTTGAAGCCAATTGACCTAGATTAATCTGACTGTCTCTGTTTCGACCACATGAAAACATTGCAACTTGAAAAAGTTGTAGAACATACACTTTTTATTCTTGGATCTTCAAAACATTGTGCATATTGTGCTTTCTTGTGTGATCAGTTCTCAAAATGAAAAACCTACATTTCACACTATCAAAACAAGTCAAACGTGTTTGAAGTCTAGGGTGTCAACAAGAATATGTTCTAGAATTACATCATTATTTCAGAGAGACCATTTTATTAGACAGATTCCCAACTTCTATCATATTCAAGATTGTCACACTTTGCCATAATTGACAGATTTTTACCGTAATCGAGCCTTTTATTATCGCAATTGATCCTTTTATTGATGTAATCACTAAAAGTTTACCGCAATTGATCTTGCATTCTAATGAAATGGGTGGAATTTTTCCGTAATCAACCTATCAATGTGTGCATTTATTTTATCAACAAATTTGGAATCCTCTCTCAGCACTCTGCATTTTTATCAGCCTAAAACCTTGGAAAAGATTCCCCATTTTGTGTGAAAGGTTAGTGTACACATCCCAGGAAATAACAAAGAATCTGTGTGAATCTCAAAACATCTAGGATCATCCCTCTTTGAAAATTTGACTATTGTTTACCATTGATAGTTCAAAAGTTCATATTAGATTATCTTGATCCCACTATCTCAGCTTCATCAATCTGTATCAGCGACTTTGTCTCATCTAAGGCAAGAGTCATATTCAATATCTTACAACACCAATCTCTGAGATCAGGAGAAGTCAAAATTTGTTCCTAGAATTACCCTTGTCAAAACAGGTACTCAGACTCTCCTCGAGAGGCTATACTAGGTCGAAGGCTAGAACCCAACTCGATGAATCCTATATTAACCAATTTCCCCTGTGGGAAAAAGAGCGAGATGACTACCCATTCAGAAACACCGATCCTTCTCTCTACATTGAGAATGCACCTACAATTCCTCAAGGTTCCCGTAGACCAATTATACTTCAATATGTCACAGAGGAAGGGCTTGAATACATAGAGAAATATGTGTATTCCACACAAGTAGTTGATGTTGTTTTGGAAAGAAACCTTGAAAGATTTCTAGCCATGTTGATAAAAAAGGGATTCAAACTCCCCACTGAATTCAATGTGTCAACAATATGGCTTGAGAACCCACTAGCATGAAAAAGAATAACTCAAACCTCTCAAATGGATCCTGTGATATCTCAAGTTTTATCTCTGCCATCATCAATGACCATGACATCAGCGTAGAATATGTCAAACCAAACTAAGTCTTCCAATCAAGCTAGTACATCATCCACTCAAAACATGATGGGATCCCAACTGAGTGCACCCCTGGTCACCAGTTTATCTCAAGCATCAACTTCATGGCCTTTTACATCAAGCAATCAAGCTATGTCATTAATTTCACAAATGAGAAATAACCCATTTGTGACTACTCAGACGTTGCAGTCTATCCATACTAGCTTTGGACTCAATACTTCACTCCCACATGGATCAATCTCTGTGGGTTTGACGTTCAACCAACACCCACAAAAGGATACACCTTTATTCCAACAGGGATCCTAACAACAACAAAATTATTGGATCAATCAGATTCCCCAATATTAGAATCACACATTGGGAGATCAATACCAAGTTGAAAGGAGATCATATGTTCCAACACAAGGAACACAGAGGAGAATCCTTATACCTAACACAACACAAATATTCAATGTTGGGAACGTTCCTCAATCTACAACAGACATGCTAATACAAAAAGTGCAAAATCTACAAATGCAAATGGTGGACATACAAAATCAGGGGCAAACCAAGTCTTACACAATAGAGGACTTGTACCCAATACTCATTTGATCATTCATTGAACATGTCTCTATTTCCCACTCACTTCTCAGTGCCCAAATTTGACAAATACAAACGCAGTACCAAACCTGTAGAGCATATCAAAGAATTCTTTGCTAGTTGCATCGAAGTTGCACATGATGAAACTTACCTAACGTGAATATTTCCACAAAGTCTAGCCAGACCAGCAATGGAATGGTTCTCACACCCACCCCATGACATTCAGTCTTGGGAGAATTGGCTGAAAATTTTATTTCTCACTTCCATCATAACATCGAATGCAAGGTGAGTATCAATGAACTCTATGACATTAAGAAAAAAGATGGTGAATCCTTTGTTAAATTCTTACAAAGATGGAGGAAGAATGCAAAAAGAATAACGTATGATGTGCCCGAACAAGACCTAATAGTCATGTTTGTTGACAATTTGATCATGTTGGGTCTATTTTAGGTTTTCTGAGTCATGCTAAAATTTTGGTTCCGAGTGTCAGTTTGTGCTGTAAACATCAAAGTTTTTTCAAGTGTGCCCTCAAGTTTTTCTAAAAATGCCTATATCCCAAGCAATTTGATTCTGAAAATGCATGAGAGCCTTAAACCCTAAGTATTTTTGTGTCATTACATGAAAATACCTAAATCCTCATAGCGTGTTCTAATTTGAAGTTACCTTATTGTAACTTGAATCTTTATGTCATGTGTCATGTCTCAGCGGGGTCATCTTTTCTTCGCTAAGTCATGTTTCCTAGCGGGGATTCAAAACCAAATATTATTTCAGATCTGGTGACTTGGCAAGGCTCTTTATCTCTTAATCTCTAAAAGAAAGGAATATAATCTTATGGATTGGGAGATTTCGCGTAGGCCATCGATCTTATTTTGATCGTGTGGCAGGCGCTAGATCACCAGATAAAAGTTAAAGTCTTGCTTTCTTTCAGAGATCTGGCAAGGACCGTTGATATATTTTAGATCGTGTGGTTTGTGCTTGATCTTAGAATGTGAATGGAGTTAAATTTTTTATTCAATGGCTTGGATTTCTCTTTATCTCTGAATCTCCATATGGAACTCATGGTCAAGGCATCTCAGGTTGGGTTTATTGTGAGATTCAGAGATAAGCTTATCTCTGAATCTCAAAATGAAAGCAGAGTTAAGTCAAATATTTAGAGATTCAACGTGAGTCGTTGATATAGAGAAAGCTCAAGGGTTGTATCCTAATCTCAGAAATAATTTGTCAAGTATAAATGCATTTAGAGATTCAACACTAATCCTTGATTAAGATTAAGATCTAGGGATAGCGTGGAATCTCGCAATCAAATCAGGGTTAAGAAATTCATTTGGTGATTTAGAGTTAGGCTTATCTCTGAATATCGAGACTTGACTAGAGTTAATTTGAAAATTGAGAGTTTCAGCGGTTAGCCTTGTCGCTAAATCTCAGAATAGAGTCAAGTTAAGGTCAGGTTTTGTAAGATTAAATGTTGATTGTAGATGTGAAATCAAATCAAGGGCTGGCACCATATCTCCAAATGAACCATGAGTCAAGGAAAAGTGTTCAACAATTTAGAGACTCAGTTATCTCTGAATCTCTAGATCTGATCAGGGTCAAGTCAGGTTAATTAAAAATCAAGTAAGGGTTGTTGCGGTAAGATATGGACTATTGGTTAAATTACGATCTATGGCTAGCACTAAATCTCTAGATAAATAAAGATGAGAAAGAAGTATTCAGTATTTAGGAGATAAAAGACTGAGTTGATAAGATACTGACATGTGTCCCTGAGGAAAATGAGATGGGAAATTGGTGCTAAGTCTCTAAACAGAACCTGAGGTTAAGAAAGAATTCAAAAATCTAGCGAAATCCTTTATCTCCAAGTATCCAGATTAAACCATGGTTAATATTTTTATCTAGAGATCATGAGATTTCCTTTATCTCTGAATCTCAGAATAAACTTTGAGTTAGATAAAGTCTTGCGAGATCTAGCGAGGGTCATTGATATAAAACAAGATGAGTAGCTGGCGTTCAATCTCTGAATTTAACCAAGGTCAAGACAATCATTCAACAACTCAGAGATACATGTTGTCTCTAGATCTTGAGATCATACCAGAGTTAAAGGATTTATTAAGAGATGAGGTAAAGCTTATTTCCCAATCTCCAAATAGACTCGGGGTTAGGAAAATCATTCAACAACTCAGTGAGGATCGTCGATCTTGTCCCAGATGTGCGACTGATGCTAGATCTCTAGATTAAATTCAAAGTCTTGTTTTCTTTCAGAGATCTAGCAAAGGCTATTGATGCAGTTTTAATCGTGTGGTCTGCACTGAATCTCATAATGTAACCCAAGTCAAGAAATTATTTTAGTGACTTGGAGAAGACCTTATCTCTGAATCTCTAGATAAACCATGGTAAAGATGAGTATAGGGAAATAAAGTAAATAAATATAGTTGAGGAAAGATATGAGATCCTAACAAGGTACAGGTACTCTGCTGAGTTGTAAAAAGGAAAGAAAATCAAGCCAATCAAATGTCGTCTAGGGATTTTTAACATATTATAAGGTTTTAAAAGTGAAAAGAAATCATGACCTTTTTCCATCTCTCATTTCCAATTTAATTACCTATCTTCCAACACCATGGCTAGCACAAACTCAATTTCAATACATGCAGAGTAATTTCTGAAGTAATTAAGCAACAAATTTTAGAGTTCTTGACTAGATTGATGCATTGATTTTTCAATGATAAATAGACTCAGCACTTGTACATTCTTCTTATCAAAATTTTTAGAAGAGCAAAGTGAGAATTTGACAAGTTGCAAATATTTGTAAAGAAAGTATTGTTTCAGAGAGAGTTAATTTAGATACTAGCAAAGATGAGTCATGCAGAATCTAGCAAGGCTTCAACCAGTGGGGTAAGAAATGATGCAAAAGAAGAGAAGAAGGTGAAAATGAATTACTCAGAGGAATTCATCACTTTTATTCCTAGATCAAACCAAAATAAAAAGGTTAGTGATGAGTTTTTCTAAGACTTCATGTCTAGTTGTAGGGACCTTGTCACTCTTGGATGTTATGGATATCATTTTTTTAACTAATTCTATACTTATAGAGATAGATATATCCTTGTCTCAAATCCATGGACACTGTATTTGTCCAAGTTGATAGTCCCAGATGTCTTTCTAGATGCAAAAATTCTAGTTGAATTGGCTAGGAGGTATGATACTGTCTCTAAAACCATTAGGAAGCATGATGAGACAACCCTAGTCACCTTGAATAGGGAATCCTTTATGAAATATTTTGGTATCTATCATGCCTCCAGCATAGAAATTGATCTGAGAAAACTAAAATCAAAATATAGTAGAGAGATCAACCTGGTTAAAAATTTGATCCTTGCTCACATGCCTGGGTCAAATAAGTAGATAGCCCCATTACCCGCTTCTAAAAATGCACCATATGAATTCAAGGACCAACACTTATACATGAAGTACTTAGCTTATGGCTTGTGTAGAGTGTTGGGAATTGATGGGCACTTGGAGAGAATACCTTTGGATCTATTGATAATAATCTTGGACATCCATAACTCCCATGTGAATACTAACTTTTACTGTATTCAGTATATCATTGACAAGATACATGAGGGCCTTATAAGTATTCAGAAGAAAACCAACACAAAATTCATGCATTACTCAATTTTAATGCATTTTATTCTTTTCCACAACATAGATAACATGGATACTCAAAATTTGAGACCAAGGACACACATCTAGGGCCAACCAAACCCTGTGCAATTCTAGAACTATACTTCCAATGAGAATGAGTTATGTGGTTTCTATTGTGGGTCAACAACACACACCCCATTTTATGGTCCTCTGACCATGGGGACCCCCCTTTTTGTGTCTTTTGGCTTTCGGTCTTTTCTGCCCCCTTGAGTCCTCGCCCAATCAGTCTCAGAAGAAAGGATGTCAGCATGATAAAACAAAAGAAGACACCCTTTTTCGGTCTTTCAGAGGACCATAGTACTCTGAAATAACGAAATGGACGAAAGGCTAAAAGTTGGCCCTTTCGGGGTTTTTGGCCTCCAAAAAAACTGAAAGGCCGAAGGTCTCTACCTCCTGACTTTCGGTGTTTCAGACCTTGAAACACCGAAAGCGCTGACATAAGCCCCGCGGGTTATAAATGGCCAAAAGGGCCCTAATCTAACTCACTTCACCATTTTTGACTCCAACTTCTCGAGAGCTCACGACTTCGCTGTTTTCACCCTTAATCCTAAGACTAATCGCCCTGCGCCTCCAAGCTTCATTGTGTCATCCTCCCCCGCTTCTAGCTCCTTCGAGGTAGGTTCCTTCTTCATTGTCTCATAGTTTTTTTCCCTCTTCTTGGTTTAGTTTTAGGGTTTTCATTCTTGGTGCTTGTCCAGCCTAGGGTGTGTGGAATTTCCTCTCCCCTGGTCTCTTAAGGAGTTTGGCGCCTTCAATTTTTAGTAGGGAAGTCCCTCCTTGTCGGGTCGGGTCTATTTCTTTCTAGTTTACTATGTTAGGGTTTTGTTTTCTTTCGGTTGTGACCTTTGTCATAGGTTTTTAGCCTCCAAAAGGCTGAAAACTAGGTCGGGTTTGGAGTCCATTTCAGAGATTTAGCCTTTTTGGCCTTTTGGACCTCTGAAAGGTCTGAAATGCCGACAAGTCCAAATCCCCAAAAGCATTTTCCACCTCAGTGAGGTCTCAGAATTTTGGAGTTTGTAAACTTTTTTTGATTTTTGGTGTCCACAAAAATTGTCAAACTTTCTAATGCCAAAAAGTATGACAAAGCTTGCTCTTCAATGGTGGCTTTTCGCACTTTCAGCCTTTTCAGCCTCTGAACCCATTTTTGGCGCTCGAAAGCCTGAAAGGGCCAAAAGTGAAAAAATCAGCATTCCTGGCTACTTAGAGATTTTTTCCTTTGTTTTCTTAGATTAGTCAACTTTCTTTCAGTTTTTCTTCAAATAAAATATTGATACTTGCATGTTTCATTATAGGAATGCCTGAGAAAAAGACTGCGTCACCCATGAAGTACCTATACAAGGGGAACACTCCCCCTTCCAAAATTGGCAACAAGCATATTGAAATCACCGATACTGATATCGGGAATGTAGATTGGGATGACTTCCTAACAAGGTGTGCCCAACTAGTTGGGAGATCAAAAGATTGTACCTCACTAGTATTAGCAGGATTGGTCAATGCAGAAGCCCACTTGGTGGCCGTGACCTCACTTGAATTGATCATGACATTGGAGAACCATTATGACTTAGACAAAAGGGTGGTTCAGAATATAGAGGGCCAAGTAGTATTGGATATTAGGCCATATGACATAGAGGATGTCTTCCACCTCCACAAAGGCATAGAAAAGTTTTATGAATTTTTCATAGAGAAGGGAAACTTGTGGTTCAGAAAAAAAGGGGAAGAGGCCTATGAAATAGTCAATAACCATTACCTCGAGCAACCTCTCCCCAAAAATAAGCTGGACAAGATAGAATTAAGGATGGGATACATGAAAGATGATATGAAGGCAACCATAACAATGCTAAGCCGAGTATATGGGTTACTACAATCATCCCAACTAGAGAATTGGATGACTTTCCTGATAGAAAGACTCAAAGGCCATAGGGCTAGGCTCGATTGGGGGACCATCATTAGCGACAAGTTGGATGAACAACTGGTGGCATTGAAACACAACCCCAAGTTTTAAATGAGTACCAATGTGGTATATCTATTGGAAGCACATGCAGATTACCCAGGGCTCATAAAGAGGGGAAACCTAAATGATCCCAATGCATGGCCTCACATAGTGTACCCCCAACTATAGAAAAGGGGAAAATTTTTAGAAGACAGCCCAGCCTACAGGATAGTCAATGACGCCTTCATTTTTGCAATCATCTGATCCATTGAGGGTGAATTTGAAAAAAGGATGTCAGAAGAAGCAACCGCCAAGGTGAGGGCCATAGGGGCCTATTACATACAATTCAAAACCTTCACTTACATTTGAATAGTAGGATCAACTTTGAAACAAAAGAAGTTTCCCAGATATCCATTTGACTAGATAATTATTTTGGAGATGGCCCAGCAACTCACAAATGCATATGAACACATAAAGCACAAGAAGAAGCACTGTTGGGATTTTCCCATCTCACTAGGACCATATACCCTACAGGACATGAAGGTCTATAAATATTTGGCCTTTGAATGGGATGACTTCCCTACAGCTTTACAAGACAACCTGACCTCATTTTGATCCTATAGGCACTTACAACCACATTATTGGCAAGTCCTACATTCACAAACCACACTTGGAGGATCATTGGATGAACTGTGTAGATGATCATGAGGTCTGAATCCAGGATTATTGTAGTCGAATGACTCTTACCTTGGCAAAGGAAGTCATAAAGACTCCTATTCCTCCAAAATTTTGGGAGCATAGTTTAGATAAGGTCTTGGAGGCCATTTACACATATGACAAGATATATGACATGCCCATCATGAATGCAAAGGTTGATAAAGATGAAAATGACGATATTGATTTTCGGACAATGCATGTGATGAGAAAAATAGAGGAATGGATTAAGAGGCCCTACAAGATGAACCCAATACCTGTGAAAACATTGATGGATCTACCCAAGAAAGTGAATAAACAATGCGGAGAGAAAAGTATAGTGCCGCAATACAAGAAGGCACAGCCACAGAAGCCAAGCATGGTATACAACCATCAATGTGCAGTGGAGTATGGGTCAAACTCAAGGCCTAAGGCTCCTAAGACAATAATGACTGGGAAAATAGATCCTCCCATGGGGCCAACAAAAGTTTCATTGGATGAAGGACCCTCCACTTCTGGACAATCTTCCCCTGCCACCAGAAAGGGAAAGAAGACTTATAAGAGGAAGAAAGATTTTGTGTCCCTGCAATTAGAAACCGTACATGAGGACCCACAAGAAGAGGAAGAGGGAGAGGTCCCTCTAGTCAAAAGGACAAGGTCTCAGAAAAGGAGAGAAAAGGAGACTAGTAGGAAACAACAAGAGGTTCCTAAAGAGAAAGATAACCCCTTGGATACTCTAGGATCAAATGAGTTCCAAATGTAAGATTTTGAGGGTTTGGAAGGTTTATCAGATCAAGGCCAGGACATACCAGGTTATGCAACTGGATATGAGGCAGGTGGTCCTTCTCTTTTTCAACCATAGGTAGCCCCAACTCCACCTCCCACTCAATTTACCAATCCAAATCCAAATATACCTATTATGGGAGAGAGCTCTAAAATATATGAAGGGCTCAAGAATCAAGAGTCCCCAATCACCTAGGAGGTGACCAAAAATGAGCCCACAAAAGAGACCATTACTGTTACCATGCCCCCTCACATTCCCATTCCACCAACTACTATTCCACCTCTTATTCCTACTCCACCACCATTTCTCCAAACTCCACTAACTACTCTTCCACTTCTAATTCCAAATATCCCAACACCTACTCCACCATCATCAAGCCCTTTGCCTTGCCACATCCCGACCCCTAGAGGATCAGTAACCATAGAGTCTGTGTCACCTTTTGAAACCACATTGAAGGTCATGACTGGTCTCAATACCGAAGTGTTGGTTAGCTCCTCAGGAGATGAAGACAAAGGCCAGGAAAGACAAGATGAGGCAATGGAAGAAGAAGACAAGGCAGAAGAGGAAATGGAAAAAGAAGAAGAACACTAAGGAGAAATGAATGAAGGGGAACAAAGATAAGAACAAGAAGAAGGGCCAGATAAAGCGGTGGCTCCTGGGTCCCAAAATTTGGATTCAATTCTTCAGGTTATCCCATATGAGTCAGTCACCGCATCTAGTAATCCTACATGGTTTACTAAAGAAATATAGTTAAGGAGAAGAACTTATACAAATGAGGATGAAGGGGAAAATATAGATATAGTTTCCTTAGGGAAAGATTTTCATCAGACAAAGATCATATTACCAATGCAGACAATGTCTTATGTCACTCAAGACACAAGGGGGCACTAGAAGGCACAATTTGCAGTCCCATCCGCTAGCACCTCTCAAAAGAAATCAACTCCATAAGACTATACATTTGAGGAGGTAGATTTGGGGGAACCCACCAGGGAAGGGAGAAAGACACTAACAACCTTAGGGCTTAAACATGCTCTGGGTTTCATGAGTAAGGATGAAGAGACCATTAAAAACTTGACAGAAAATAATGAAGCCTTGAAGAAATTCATTCACAAAATTGTTGGTCCTATTGACCCCAACTTCCCAGAGGCCTCATTACACACAATGTTAGATAAGAGAAACACCCCAGACTTGCCGGCAGAGTTAACACCATCCTTCATCAAAGAAAGTGTAGATTGGAAGGAAGATCTTAAGCAGTACGGGGAAGGTGCCATCAAATGGGTATTCAAACCTTATAGGGTTATTCTAATAGAAGCTAAAAATTTGATTGATTTGATGACAAATGAGGGTGGCCTGGAGTCTGGGAAAAGCAAATGGTGATCCGCCCTCCAAGATTTGCAAATCATTAAGAAACATCGCTTCCAAATTTTGGTAAAGATATATAAAGGTGAGGAGCTAGACAATTTCGAGACTTGGATCAAGTGGATAATCGAGATAATTAGCATTTATGAAAAATGTCAAGCCTCCATAT
This sequence comes from Thuja plicata, assembly GCA_018584345.1. Lineage (NCBI taxonomy): Eukaryota > Viridiplantae > Streptophyta > Pinopsida > Cupressales > Cupressaceae > Thuja > Thuja plicata. The sequence goes on along the minus strand of MU228142.1, from coordinate 1,588,931 downwards.
TGGAGAAGCAGAAAGAAGTCCTGGAATGGGTGGAAGAAATAGATGTCTTCTTCACAGAGATCGGCCTTGATTTGTATCAGGACAAAGCTAAGAATGTCTTATGGCCATATAAAGAAGTTGTCCAACAATTCAGGGACATTATGGAAAGTGTAGGGAGCAAGGAAGCCTTGCAACAATTATTCTATTCAAAATAAGAGATTATGAGGATGACAAACCATGTAGAGGAGATCTAGTTCTTTTCTTCTGAGCTAACTACCTTCAAAGAGAAGCAAGAATGAAAGGTCAACAGAGTGAAAATAAAGAAGATAAACTATGAGGAAGTTGAGGAGGTCATACAAAGGCTCCGGGTTGCACACCTAGAAGTATTCCCAAACTGACCCCTTGGACCACTGAAACATTTTGAAGAAGAAATCTCCAAACACTAGAACAAATTCCCTAAGGTAGATTACAGTATTTTGGCCTTTCAACCTTTCGGCCCCTTCAGGACATGTGACTTCCAGCCTTTTGATCTTTCAACCCCACAAGAAATATAGTGTTTCAACCTTTTGGCCTTTCGGCCTTCCAATTTTTTTGGCCTTTCGGCCTTCCAAGTTTTTTGGCTTTTTGGCCCTCTAGGTTTTTTGACCTTTTGGCCCTCCAGGTTTTTTGACCTTTCGGCCTTACATATTTTTTGGACTTTTCGGAATTCCAAATATTTTGGCCTTTTCCACCTCCAACAAGCCCAAACTTCGGACTAGAATTTTGGCTGTTTAAACACTTTAGAAATTTTGGGGCATTAAAAGTTTCGGAGTTGAGGCCGAGGTCTGAAAATCTGGGTGTTTCCAGCGAGATCACATTTTTGCACAGTTAACTTGAGTTTGTTTTGAAGGGACTAAGGGTTTCTTACCAATCTCCACCACCAGAAGAGCCTCCATATGAAGAATCCAAGGAAAAATCTAAGAAACGAGAAGAAGACTCCAAGTTTTCAGAAGAAACTCTCCTTCTGTTCTCTTTTCTTCTTAGCAAGTTTGAACCTCCTTGCATGGGCAGATTGATTGTAAATGGATTCAAGAATCCATGCAAGTTATCTAGTATCAATTAAGAGTAGTTTCCCTTTTAGAAAAGTTTTAGTTTAATTTATTTTTCTCTCTGATGCCCTAAATTCAAAATTCATAGTTGTAGATCAAACTCTATATATTGTAATCACAAATCAATGTAAAAGGGTCGGATTCCTAATGCAATAAATATATACATTTGGTGCTTCATTTGTGGTGTGTAAATTGCTGCTACCTATATGAAATTATTGGATGTATGCTTGCATTATTCATTATTTTTAGAGAGCCTCTTGTTTATTGTGTTTTGGATTCACATTTCTTTAGTTGGAGTTTGTTGTTGTTTGCTTTACCTTGCTGTGACGAATGTGTGGAAGATATCATCTTTGGATTTAATGATAAATCTATCTCGTGGGTGCACACATATTGGTGGAATCATGATTTGATCAATTTTGAATATCTCGCATGAGTGAATATACCTTCTCTCCAAGTGCTTGCATACGTGGAGTATTGAATTGTGACTTGGTCTGATTTATGCTTCGTGGGTTTGTTCCAAAATCTCCCCATCATTCAATTCGCAAGGAAGAGTTTGCAGCTGTTTATGTCTGTAGGATTTTATTTTCAGTTATTCATTTTTACTTCTCATTGCTCTATTCTCTCTTTAAATTCTAAAAAATCCACATCTTGAAAATACAAAAATTATATTTTACTTACAATGTCCCATATTTGTTTAAATGAAAAATACCAAAAGAGAACTAAAATGTTTTGCAGTTTGATGTCTTGAACGAACCAGCAAAGGCCTCCTTGTGAACATTCACATTTATCTTCAATGGAGTAACCAAGCAGGTTGTGACCCAACCCCGGAGAACCTTAGGAATAACTTTGTTATTATTTTAAGAGAGGAAATTGAATCTCAAGATCCTAGCAAGTTAGCTTGTGTCAAAACAACGCTCAACACTTTCCAAAATTGGATTGTACATCCAATTGTAACTATTCTTGGTACAAATATAACTAGGCTAACAGTCAAGATGCTAAGGCTTCTAAGACCTTGTGAGTATGTTGACAAGTGGTCAGGAGATCATAAATGGGGAGACTTTTATTTGGAGAAGACCTACTCATTAATCAAGGTCTATGAGTGCCCTCAACCCCCACATATACTTCCAAAATATGTTCCTCCAAGGGTTTCCTTAATGGAATTCATTTGGAAACTTGTGTGGATAGAAGAAGAGCACTTGGCCCCCCACAAGAAGGGTACATTCACACCAAGGCAGTTCCATATTGTTGATTTTTTATTGGGAAGAAGGCTATGAAGGGAATAAGTAAATGGTTGGAGAAATTAAAGATGAGCATGGCCCAATACAAGTATGTGGACCCTGAAGGTTTTATTAAAAGTACCAAGAAATTGTTAACCCCAAGTGTCACTGCCATCAAAGAGAATGAAGGATGTGATGAAGATGATGTCCTCAGAAATGTTCTTGATGAGGAAGAAGCTGAGAAAATAGCAACAAAATATTTGGACCTAATACACTTGGAGAAAGAAATGAAAAAAATAGGGATTCCTTTTGGAGGTTTCTTCCTGGGAGTGCCTTATATGACCAAGGTTACAAAGATGATAGAAATGTATGATAATTTGTACAACCAACTGGAAAGTAAAATAGAGGAGAAGCACAGAGGGCATGAAAAATACTCATCCTCTGAGTATGAGGAAGATAGTGAGGGAAGATACACAATTTATAGCCCTTGTCGAATGGATCACCCACCTGATTTTGAAGCTAGCTCAGGAGCTCCTGATACTGAGGAAATAAGTGAGCCTCCTAGGAAGTAGAAAAGAACAAAAAATGGAGGAACCTTTCAGTTGGGTGCACAAGGAAAGAAGAAGGACAAAACAACTACCCTGGTTACTAGTGGAAGGAAATACCATCACCAATTAAGGAAAAGAATCAGAGAGGGAAAGAAAAAGGAAAAAGAGATCCAAGAGGAGGTGGAATTACCCCTCTAATTATGCAAGAATGAGAGAGAACTCTATCAAGAAGAGTTTTTTAATAATGATGCATTTATTAAGACTAATGAGTTCAAGAACTTTCTAATTTGGAGAAAGCAACAAGAGCTTGGGTCCCAATTGCAGATAATAGAGGGTGCTACTCTAGGGGATGAAGCCTTATAGGATCTAAAGGCCTATGATCCTGACTCTCAAACCATCATAGAAGAAGAGGATAGGAAATTGGTGAAGTCTAGTGGGATGTTTCTTGTGCCTGGATGGGATCTAGCATCTGCATTCATTATTGATCAGATTAGAATGCAACTAGAGGCTCAATTTTCCTTAGAGAATCAGATAGGAAAGATGATAAGAGGTTGAGGATATGATCCGAGATCCCAAACTCTAGCTATGTGGTCCTTGGATCTAAGAACTCAGAAGTCATCTCTGTTTAGTGTAGAGAAAAAAATGGATGGGGACAAGATCATTTGGACTATCCAAAACACCTATGATCTAGAAATATCCCAGACTGTCACTCACTTTGCCCACTTGAATGAGGCAAAAATAGAGCAGTTGTCAACAAGATATGGAAGGCTCTTTGATGAGTCAATTTCCTTGGCAAAGGATAGAGAAAAGGACCTAATGAAGACCAAGGCATTGCAAGAGCAGGTGGAAACTCTGAATAAACAATTTGAAGAGGCCTCTAAGGATCTTCCTCCTCCAAATCAATAGGTTGTAGTTGTGCAACGTGATGTCATTAAGGAGCATCCACAAGAAATAGACAATTGACAAGGACAGGAATGAGGTTTCCCTCTCTACATTGTTGAACATCTTTCAACATAGGATAAGTGTACTTAAGGGAAAGGTGGATGCAGTACACAAGGCATACATCAAGTTACCTCCAAATCACAACTATGGACCCATTGTTCAGTGTATGGTCAAGCTGAGGATCCTTGTTTGAGAGATTAGAGGCACTGCAACTCCACATAACATACATTCCAGAGGTAGTATGTTAAGTGGGAGATATGATAGAGAATATTGGCACAACCTTGTCCTTTCTCAAAGGAAAGGGAAATTAAATTCAATCAAGCTTAGTAATGTTTGGTTATGATTTTAGTAAATTTATCCCTCCAATAAAGAAAGAGAATGGTGAGGTGAAATAAGTTGAGGAGTGGAAGGGAGAATTTGACACCTTTTTTCTAGAAAAACAAGTCTACCTAATAGAAGAAAATGTTTTAGACATGGATAGATTCAATAAAGCCCTTGATGAAGTATTCAAAGCTGAAACAAATTTTATCAAGTTTGTTACTGATGTAAGGGCTATCACTGATGCTAGGTGGGAAAGACAACTAAATAAATTGTGGGGTATTAATGATTTTAATTGGCCAACAGAGGAGGAGGTTACACTTTGGGACAAATCACCAATCCCAAGAAGAAAAAAAACAACAAAAATAGACCTGGATGCAATAGACGAGGAGTGAATAGCCCTTGGCACCTGATCAATGAGCACAGGGAGGGTAATTATCATCAAGACTAATGTAAGTTAGCCTATATTGGCAGTCACTATGTCTCATAAAAACTTTCATAAGTTACCTTGAACATCTGCGGATAAAGGTGCCAACAAAAAAATATCCAGAATTATTCCAAATCAACTACTCAAGTTCTTTTCCTCCACGGACTGAAGTTGTAACTTCTTTTGTCATTTAGCACTTTTTGCTTTTCCTAGCCATCTGAAGCTTATTGTATTATGTTTCTTTTACGATTCCAAGATGGATAGTGTATACTATATATAGAAAGTTGTAATGTATTGTTAAAGATGGTGAATTTACAATTGTGAAGCAGTTTTCTAGTTTTTGTCTAGTTTCAAAGCTTTTGTCATTTTGAAACTACTAAAACATAGATGTTTTAATAAAATACAGTGGAGCTCCAATTTCATATCTATGATGTCTTCATGTGTTCATATATGAATTCTTGTGTGTTAAATTTGTAAGGAAAGTTTAATATACTTTTTACAAGGTAGATGTGGGATTGTTCTTAAGTTTCTTCCAAGGGAGGGGTAATTCTTGAGGGTAGTTTCAGAGGGTTAAGTATTTGCATAAGAATTTGATACATAGATATGAGAATGAAAAGATGACTTTTAAGGCATTTCATCTGGGTTCTAAGAGTGTTTTCATTAGAAGGTTTCTGTAGATGTGTATTCATTTGACTCTTTTCCCTGGATTACACACTGGTCTAAATTTGAATAGTAGTTATCATCATCAAATCTTAAAATCTAAACAATCTTTTTATTTTCTATTTAAGAACATAGATTTTAATCATTTGTATTAAAGAATAAAAGTAATTTTGTTGATTCCCTAAAGAGTGAATCATTAGGTCAGCCTACCTAAGTTAGAAGCTCGAAGAGAAGAAGGATGAAAATCCTTATCACACTTGCATTTTCTATTGTCAAGTGCATCCTTTGGTTTATAAAGTTCTGTATAAGATTAGTGATTAGCATTTGTAGGATTTGTTACCAATTGTTGCAGTAAATGCCATTAACAAATCAGTGTGAAACCTTGATCCACTGTGTAAATAATTGAGAAGAAGTAAATCAAGAGAGGTACACCCACCTGATTTTGTGGAGCTCAAAGAAGGAGGATCAAATCCTCATTAATTAGATTTTTTCTTGTTTGAATCAAGTCTTTGGAATCATAGAGTTAAGCATTAACAATTAATAAAGGCTCTGCAAGAACAAAATCTAATAGATCCCAAATATGTCATTCACAACATAGGTGCAACTCGCTCTAAATTTCAACTCATAGAATGAGGAGTTCTATGTGAGAAAAAATTGGTCAAGAGAGGAATCCTTGTAGATCCTATCCAAATGTACACCAACAAGAATGCAATGGATAAGGCCAAATGGTGGAATAAGAACAAGAATTTCACTAATGATGGTGTCATTGACATCAAAATAGTCAACTATGCTCAACCCAAGGTTTCACTAGAAGGAGCATCCATGTCAAATAAAAAACCCATGGTGGACACTCAACAGGCAAATAATTAAATTAAAACATCCACTGTTCAAGCAACAACTATGTCCAACAACCAACCCAATGCACAACGCCCACAAAGATTTATGTTTCCTAAACATGACTACACACCATTGGGAGAGTTGATAGAGTCAACATTTAAAAAGTTAATTCAAACCAATAATATTATTCTACTCAAAATCAGAGAGTACAATAATGGTGTTTTGAAACCAAATTGGTGGAATGATAACAACTTTTTTGAGTATCATCGAGTAAAAGGACACAAGACACCCAACTTCTACTGATTGAAAAATGCCATACAAGATCTAATCTACTAAGGGGTAATCAATGCCAGAAATACCCAATCCAAGGGTACAACCGATCACACAATCTTCAATGATACATTTCATGATCATAACAAAGGGAAAGACTCCACATTTGGTGGACAGTCTGAGCAAGTGAACTATACCTATGCCAACTCTGATAGCACCATAGATTTCATTACTCCTTCAGATAGTCAAGTTTCTATGATTACTATCAGAGATCCCCATGCCAAATGTGATGTCTTAACACGATGTTCCAAGGTTGTTTTTAAAAGAATGCCTTCCACCTTATCTACACCAGCTAATCCCACAACAAATTCCAATCCAAAAGTAGTCTAGTGGATTAGCTAAAGCTCACACCTACCCATATGTCTATGTTCGACCTATTGCACATATCCGCACAACATAAGAAAGCTCTGGATCAAGCCCTACAAAATGCAACAGTCCCATAGGACATAACTCCAAAGAATTTCCAAACCATGGTCAACTACATCACTGCCAACAAGCTCACTACCTTTACAGACCATGATGTGCCACTACACAAGCCTCTATATAATGATCCCTTACATCTACTTATGCAAGTGCATAAACACACAATCCAAAGAGTTCTCATTGATGGTGGGGTTGGGTTAAAAATATGTACTGTGAAAGTGATAAAAACCTTGGGCTATTCAAAATATAGAATTGATGTTACTAGGAGGATAAATATCAGGGCGTATGACAAGGAGGAAAGACCATCAAAAGGTATCCTCATTCTACTGGTCAGGATAGGGCCAGTCATAAAGAACACTCCCTTTCAAATCCTAGACCTTTATTTGGGGTATAACATGTTTCTTGGGAGCCCGTGGATACATGAAATGCAAGTTGTCCCTTCAACTTATCACCAGTTCATCAAATTCCCATACCAAAGGGAAGAGATAATCATTGAAGGAGATCCCAACCCATTCCAATACTGCAACACCATAGGAAGTAGTACAGATAATCAAGTTCCTTCAAATCAAGAAGCAAGCATTCCTTCTACCTTTGATTCTATTCCCAAAGACATACAAAGAAAGGTGAGAAAGATATCAATCAAAGACAAAGGGTGTGGTGAGTATAGCTATGAGGAAGTTTTTTCCATCACCAACATGCCTCAAAATCCTAGATCATATGGCATGTCCTGATTGCCAGAAACACATGAAACTCTAGAACTAGTTCTACTCAAATGTCCACCAACTACATTTATCAAATGGGGAGACATAGCTGAAGAAAACCCCTTCGATCTGGACATCAAAAATTGGTTGTATAAAGACTCTCAAGAGACACCTCAAGCATAGATACCTCTATCACAATATGAGCTAGTTTCACTATGCTAAATATTTTTGGATATGATGGTAAGAATCGTCTGGGGGAAGACAACAAGGCTTAATGGAACTGCCTTTACCACCAACCCAAAGAAACAAAAGAGGGCTAGGCTATGGAAAAATAAAACCATTATGACCATCCGAGATTTACCCATAGACTAGGAACAAATTGCAAAATTAAATTGGGGGAAAAATCCAAAACATGACCTAATTACCAGTATACCCCAGCGGTTATTTCCTTTGGAAATGGAACCTTCTAATTCCCAATTGAACCTTAATCAAACTATCCATGATGATGTAGAAATTGAGACATCAAACAAGGATTATATCATGACCAATTCCCATGAGTAAAAGTGGTTATCCCTTTGTAATTCTAATTCACCCATCCCTGACTATTCCCCTTGGTCCGTCAATACCATATACCTTGATGAAATGTTTGACCAAATGACCATAGAAGACCAATCGTGCATCGATGTCAATTCTTTAGGTGGTGCATCCACATCCAATTCCTAGTTTGTCAAAACTATCACCACAGTTCCGTTCACCTAAGTAGAGTCACCCCCCCCACATAGACCTTTGTCTAGTCTACCCCAAAGTGATAGAATGGGACCAACAAGGACAACATTACATAGATCATTTGGAGAATGGTGAAGCCATCACAGACTTCATAGGGCTCTGAGAAGGCATACCATCAGGAGACAATAAAGAAGGATTCTCCTTTAACCTGGACAAATTGACATACTTTGGGGAGGAGGCTCATCTTTCCAATCGCAAAAAAAAATCAAAAGAAAAAAAGAACAGTCGCTAAGTGAAAATCAAAAGGAACTTTTTGACCATAAAAAAGAGAAAATATAAAGGAGGTATCTTCTGGTGAAAACCTCTTTGAGGTGCCAAAGGATGGAAAGATGGAACTCCTCCTCTTAACAGAAGAAAAGTCAGCATCACTAGTAGAAGAAACAAAGGAAGTCAATATATGGGATGAAAAGGACCCTAAACATATCTATTTGGCTAAATCTCTTACACCAGAGGAAAGATAATGGTTAATTAGTTTCTTCAAGGAAAGACAAATCAACTTTGCATGGTCTTACATAGACATGCTAGGTTTGGATCTTGAGCTAGTGCTACATCATCTACCATGTTTACCAAATGTAAAACCTATTAAACAAAAATTGAGAAAGATGCATCTTCACATCCCTTTACTTATCAAAGAAGAATTGAATAAACTCCTAGATGCAACCTTCATAAGACCAATTCCATATGTCGATTGAATATCTAATATAGTGTTAGTAACCAAACATAATGGTCAGATTCGTATATCCACAAATTTCATATATTTTAACAAGGCTTGTCCCAAGGATAATTTTCCTTGACCAAACATTGACATGATAGTTGACCTAACAGAAGGGCATCAAATTTTTTCACTCATGGATGGTTTCTCTGGGTATAACTTAAAAAGATTGCACTATAGTACCAACACAAGACAACATTCACATGTGCACGGGGAACTTACTGCTAGAGCATTATGCCATTTGGCCTCAAAAAATGCAGGTGCAACTTATCAAAGGGAAATGACCAGGATCTTTCATGATATAATTCATAAAACAATGGAAGACTATGTTGATGACATACTAGCCAAATAAATGGTCAGGGAAATTCACCTACAAGTTTTGGGTCTGATATTTGATCGAATGCAAGAGTAAAAGGTCAGACTCAATCCAAATAAGTGTGCTTCTAGAGTTACTACTGGAAAGATCCTTGGATTCATTATGTCACATAGAGGAATAGAAGTAGACCCAGAAAAGGTCAAGGTCATCCTTGACATGCCACCACCAACAAATCTGAGGTAACTACGGGGTCTATATGGAAGACTGCAATCCATTAGGTGATTCAGTGCCCAACTAGCAGACAAGTGTCACCCATTCCAACAAATAATGCATAAAGACGTGATCTTTATATGGATGGAAAATGTGATCAAGCATTTCAAAACTTCAAGGATTATTTATTGAAGTCCCTTTTATTGGTGCACCCCATTCAAGGCAAGTCACTACTCTTATATATCTTAGCAACAGAGTCAGCACTAGGTGTTCTCTTGGCACACCATGATGACCAGGGAAAGGAAAGATTCATTTACTACCTCAATAGAACATTGGTGGGCTACGAGCTAAATTATTCAAAAATTGAAAAGTCATGTCTTGCAGTTTTCTTTGATTCCCAAAAGTTAAGACATTACATGCCGAGTCATCAAACAAATCTCATAGCACACATAGATCCATTGAAGTACTTGTTGAGTAAAGCAACACTAATAGACCAAATCACCAAATGGGTCAAGGTCTTAAGTGAATTTGATATAGAGTACATGGATCGAAAGGATATCAAAGGGAAAGTAATTGTGGATAAACTAGTAGAAGCACCAATACAAGATCATCAGCCTATAGTGCCTAAATTTCTAGATGAATTGATCCCCACACTACAATAGACAATAGAGGTATGGAAATTATTCTTTGATGAGTCATATACAAACAATGGTGCATGAGAAGTGATAGTACTAATTACTCCACATAATGATGCAATTCCTAAGTCTTTCCTACTCAAGTTCCCATTCATGAAAAAAATTACTAAGTATGAAGCTCTGGTCATCGGATTAAAGACAACTATACAATGGAGGCTAAACAACCAAAGAGTCTATGGTGATTCCCAATTAGTCATTAGTCAAGTCAACAATGACTACATGAAAAAAAATGAGAAACTGATCCCATATAGAGAGTTTATGGACAAGCTACATGATTATTTTCATTTCATTGTATTTGAGAAGATTCCTAGGGTTCAAAACAAAGCAGCAGATGCAATGGATACTATAGAATCCTTGATCAACATGCCAGGTAATAAAACCAGATTCCAATTTTTGGTAGAACAATTAATGATATCGACACATAAAGCTATGATAACAGAGTCAATGTGCATCCTTTTTGGTCCTGAGTCCTCATGGTACCATGACGTAAATAATTACCTCCAAAATAGTACCCTACCACCTGACCTATCTAGAAACCAAAAGAAGTCCCTCATCAGACAAGCCTCTAGGTACACCCTTCTCGCTAGTACTCTATATAGAAGAAGTCTATATGGAACGCTTTTACAATGTCTCACTTTCACAGAATACTAGAGAGCCTCATACAACGTAGATGAGGGAATTTTTTGGGGCCCACATAGGTGACAATAGTTTGGAAAAGAAGACTGAATTAGAATGGGATACTATTGGACTACAGTAGAGACAAATGCTAACAAATATGTGCAAAGGTGCTGACAATCTAAGATTCATGGAGATATTATCCATGCACAAGCTCAAGAACTCAACCCCATCACTTCACCATTGCCACTTGTAAAATGGGGATTTGATTTAGTGAGAAAGATTACACCAACATCTTCTAATGGTCAAAAGTACATCATTTCAGCGACGAAGTACTTTACCAAATGGGTGGAAGCAATTCCTCTCACATACATCAATGGTAAGAAAATATCTATGTTCATACTAAACAACATCATCTGTTGATATGGAATCCCTCAAACCATACTCACAGATCACGGTACACCTCTTCAAATTCAATATGTTGAATATCTCTGTGAAAATTTCTAGATAAAGCAAGTTTTCTCTTCATTCTACTATCCCTAAGGGAATGGATAAGATGAAGTCACTAAAAAAACTATCCTCAAGATCTTAAAGAAATGATCAATGAATCTGGGTGAGACTGACAGTTGCAACTTAGTCTCGCGTTGTGGACATATAGAACTAGTGTGAGAACACCTACATGAGCAACTCCATTCTCACTAGTATATGGATCAAAGGCAGTCCTACCCCTCAAAGTTTAGATCACATCCCTTAGAATCTCACTGGAGAACATCATTTCAGATGAGGACTAGAGAGCATCAAGACTCAATGAACTAGAACTGTTAGATGAGCGGAGATAGAATGCACTGAATCACTTACAAGGCTATTATAATCACCTTAGAAGAAACTATCACAAGAAGGTCAGGCCACGAACCTTTAAGGTAGTAGATCTTGTCCTCATGGAGAATCAAAAGAACCAAATAGAAAGGGTTAAACTAGGAAAGTTTAAACCTAATTGGCTAGGACCCTATGTCATCATAACATCATGCAACAGTGAGGCATATCCACTAGCAACTCAAGAAGAAGATAAGCTCCCTGGTCATATCAATAGCATGCACCTCAAAAGGTTCTATGCCTGAGGTCTCAAGGTCAAGGGAACATATCTAAAATCTAGAAAATACAATATTATATATATATATATATATATATATATAAAGTTATCTTGGTAAAAACCTGACAAACAAGCACCTTGGCAACCAAAAAAAATTCAAAAAAAAAGTCAAGAGAAAAACAATCTCTCTCTCAGTGAAAACCTAGCTGTATCATCTTAAAATGGAAGCACTTCCATGTTAAGAGCATTTAGCCCTCCTTAGGGGACATTTTTGACCTCTACCATATCATCATCCTGTTTCTGCATCATCTCATGCTTCTGTGCTGGTTTAGGACTCTGATTGGGCCTCTTCTAGCACCTCCTACCCCACCTGGCATATTTTCTAGGGGTTCTGACCCCCTAGGTTAGGGTCGACCTTGACCCTAACCTGGGTCCCCCTTTCAAACTTTTCGGTTGTCGGGGCTCATCAAAAATTCAGTTTTCCTGCTTCCGGGTCGGCTGTTTTGGGTTTTGAAGCATTGATTCCTAAATTATATTTAATATAGGTCCTTTTCTAGGGGCATGGGTTTAATTAGAATTTAATTATCCTATGTAGGCCTCCTTGGAAGATTGTGCCCTATTTTCATATAAAAGGAAGCA
>MU228142.1:1560919-1572886 GCA_018584345.1 Thuja plicata | reverse complement strand
TGATGGCTCTTTATTTCCATATCTTTATGTATGTATGTTGAGTTAGAATCCTTGGTTTGGGGGCTCATATCCCCGACTTAGTGATGTTCTATCTCGTTGCAATCCACTGGGATTCTTTTCTTCCAAATTTACCATGAGCACATTTGATTTCTGTACTCCCGCTAAAGTGGGGGCTTAATGTATCATCTTAAAATGGAAGCACTTCCATGTTAAAAGCATTTAGCCCTCCTTAGGGGACATTTTTGACCTCTACCATATCATCATCCTATTTCTGCATCATCTCATGCTTCTGTGCTGGTTCATGACCCTGATTGGGCCTCTCCGGGCACCTCCTACCCCACCTGGCATATTTTCCAGGGGTTCTGACCCCCTGGGTCAGGGTCGACCTCGACCCTGACCTGGGTCCCCCTTTCAAATCTGGAACCTTGTCAGCTGTCGGGGCTCATAAAAAATTTAGTTTTCCCACTTCCGGGTCCGCTGTTTTGGGTTTTGAAGCGTTGATTCCTAAATTATATTTAATATAGGTCCTTTTCTAGGGGAATGGGTTTAATTAGAATTTAATTATCCTATGTAGGCCTCCTTGGAATATTGTGCCCTATTTTCATATAAAAGGAAGCATTTTTCTCTCATTTTGTCTAAGTCTTCCAAGTGCAAGAAGCTCTAATCAAGATTTTTCTCAAGCATCCATTTTCCTCAAGCTCTCAAGGTGTTCAAGTCTTCTTCTCAAGCATTCAACTTCTCTATTGAAGATTAAGGATTCAAGCTTTCAAGCCTTTGAAGGGATTAGGTGAAAACATTCAAGATTCATCATTAAAATCCTAGATCTAGCCATCATGGTGGTGTGATCTTCCTTCAAGATCCTTGGTGCCTCTTCAAGACTCTTTCATCATCTCTTTAAAGTGGATTTAAAGAATGAAATCATGGATGTTTATGGTTCATATTGAGTTCATGCTTTCATACTTACATACTTGCATACATCCAAATTTCAATTACATATCTATCGAATATCATAGCTTCATTGTTATATTCAATTCTACTACATGTTAGCATTCTGTACTTTATTGATTTCAAGGTTAACTCCTAAATCGGGGTTTGACTAAGGCAAACCCCTCCCCTACAACAAAACAATCTCCTTTTTCTTGTAGGTACAGGTACAAAACAAAGGATTTGAACCCAGATCTGGATACCCTTTTCGGCAAACTTTTGGGATTTGTGAACAAAGTCACTTTCAGATTTGTGCAGGTCAGGGTCGACATTATTGTGTTAGGGTTGACATTTGTGGGTCAAGGTCAACCTTTTTCATAAGATGACATCAGAACAAAAAAGGATTTCTAGGTTTTGTTTGTCTTTGCGTTTCAGTTTAGTATCAACTGTCAGTTTTTCCAAAAACTATCTACAGACCTTAGAAAACAACATTCTTTGATCTGTAATATTTCAAGGTTAGTGCATTTCTCCCATCTCTTCAATTACTATTATACATCATTTCTATACATATAATTAATAGAATTTAAGGTATTTACTTTAACATTCTCCTTTCCAAATAGTTGATTCATTTGTGTATTAACCCTTCTCTTGGGTTGATCAACTTGGATCTCCCATTTGTGCATTTGAGGGTAAAAAGGAACATCTTATCTTCTTCTTAATCACAATTGAAAAACTTAATCAATTCAACTCAATTAAGGTTAATACAATCTAGGTAATTCAAAGAACAATTTACACATTTCCTATTTCAAACATTACATTTCAAGATAATTAATAATCTATCAAACCCTTCTTTCTTAACACATTATACATTTTTAATAAACATTTCTCTATTTAAATCCCCTTTACATTTTGGTGAGATAACCCCATGATTTCTTATCTTACACTGGCAAACATTCACTATTGGGTAGGTACCTTGGTGAAGACTTGGTAAACAGGCACCAAGTGTTCAAATCTCGCTTCGTCATCAATGAACTCCAAAAGATTCAGTTTGTACTCCCTGCAAGATTGAGTACCCAAGATTATTTTTTGAAGTGCAATCCCCTTTGAGCATCACACTTATCCATGGTTTGTACTGGTTCACCAGACTAGGGGCGATTCTAAAAGTCCTGAAAAAGTCCCTAAAAATCTTTAAAAGTCATCAAAAAATCCTAAAAAGAGCAAAATGTCCTGAAAAAATCAAATCATCATAAAAAAAATCAAATATTGCAAAATCTCAGCAAAAAATCACCTTTGTTATCAACAAGAAAATGATGATCAAATAATCAATCAAATATCAAAATTGTGAGCTTCACAAATTGGCAATGAACTCATATGAATTAGCTTTATTAGCAATCCAATCTCTCAACAATCAATGATTGAACCAATCATTAATCAAACTATCAATTGTATTACACAATGACGAATATACTCAAAACTAGACAGATCAGTCTTGCATGAGTCATCCATTCCTGAAACAAGACACAATCAAGCATCAAAATAAGAAAACTAAGGTACAATAAACTATTGACTAGGTTAGTCATGTTAGTCAGTTGTCAATTTACTTTTCGCGATTATGATCTTACGCTACTCAAGGATACCACTGAGTGATTTGAGTAGCGATGATGGATCATGATCTTATTTTCTTTGATTTATATTTGTGGATTGTTTCAATTCAATTCTAGCGCAATGATGATTTAGGATAAATGTGGTAGGAGCTGTCATATATCTAGCAACCACCCAGTTCCACAATCTATGCTAACCCTTGTAAAAGAACTGAATAATCCTTATATGTTATATGCTTGTTATCAAGAAATCATAGCAATATCCAAATGGTCAATATCTGGGTGCATTTGGTTTTCTTTTTGGTTATTTACTTCTTATTAGAAACCATAACGGTATCCAGATAGTCAGTATCTAGGTGCATTTGGTTCTCCTTTTTATTAGAGATCATAGCGGTATCTAGATGGTCAATATCCGAGTGCATTTGCTTCTCTTTCTATTCAATTTATCTACTTTTGATTATCAAAGATCACAACAGTATCTAGATGATCAATATCTGGGTACATTTGAGTCTCTTCCTTTTCATAATAAGGTGCAATGATGATTAAAATTGGAAAGTATGACAGTGACTTGGTTTCATCACCCATTCTTTCATTCAGTTCCAAAACTAATCTCTCACTAACTATCTTCTAACTAACACATGCATTTACTCAGACACATTATGCATTTTAGGTTTGCATTCATTTATTGCATAAGAAAATTAAAAAGCATGTGCATAGTAGATCATATAATCAATGCATCCATCATCAATACCATCATAACTAACATAGGAATACATTCATCATTATCATATAGTGCTTCAATATTATCAACAAATTAGTGCTCATCTGATGCATTTTTTATGCTTAATTTGTTGAGGGGGCATATAGTCCACCTACTGTCACTGGGGCAAGACAAAAATAGAAGATTCTTTGACACAACGTGACAAGCCATATTGTATCAAAGAGGGGCAAATGTAGACACCCTAAAATGGACATACTTGCGACCTTACATTAAAACACTAATTTTCATCTATTAATTAATGGTTTTTTAATCATTAATTAATCATATATTTCTTCTAAATCCATTCCCCAAATCATTTCTCCAAAATTAATTAAATAATTAATTTATTTTAATTATTTAACCTTAATTAATTAATCTTTATTAATTAATTCAATTCAATTTCCTAAAGTTTAAATTTAAATATTTAAACTTATTAATTAATTCTTCTAATTAAATTAATTTTATTGAATTAATTTAATTTCACTCAATAATTCAATTCTAAATAAAAAAGAATTCAATTATCTCATGTTTGAATCCTCGAATTTCAAAAATTAATTAAATATTCAAATAAATCCTTCCTCAAGTTCAAAAATATAACTCTTGATCAACTTTTCAATTAACTAAACATCCAGTCTTCTCTCCAAGTTGAAGAGATGGAGTTTACTATTTGTTTTTCAGTTAACTAAACATCACCTCTTCTCTCCTAGTTGAAGAGGTGGAGTTTACGTTGTTCCTCAGTTAACTAAAACATCACCTCTTCTCTCTTAGTTGTAGAGGTGGAGTTTACTGATTGATTATCCAGTTCCTTTTGATCTCAACCATTCATTTTCTAATCTCTAGGATTGATCTCAACCATCCAAATAATTTTCCATATTCTATATAATCAGCCCTTCACAACTATTTGAAGGATCTAGGATTTCCAGCTTTGTGCACACTTACTCTATAGGATTCTTGCAAAGCATCAAGCATTCTTGTGATCATATCAATATCATTTTCTCAACACTCCCAAGTCATAGACGCTGTCAATACCAATATTGAACACCATTCATCTAGCATCTCAGAAGGAGTAGAAATAAGTAATAGAAGCTTCAAGCATTATGGTTTGCATTCGTTTGTTATCCTCTTTGATTGCTTGTTATTTTATTGTCCTTAAATTCACTCTTAGTATTTTCAATTTCTTTCCCCCATTGCAAATCGGTGCTACTAACGCTCATTATCGAGTGGAGAAGGATTGGATCTACACACAATGTTCTTTATCTTCTTTGGGATATTAAAGATAAAATTATCTATGACATCATTAATCTCTTCATAATTTACTATATCTTGTGCTTTTCATATCTCTTCTATCAATTTGACTTTAGCTGCACTTTTAGAATTTACTAACTTTATCCATGTATCCGAATTCCTTGTCTTGAATTCTCATCTCCTTTCTTCAACCATCAAATTTACCTCTGTTGTATTTAATTCAGGTTGCAAAAGTGCAAGTTCTTTTTCCATCATCACTCTATCAATCTTCAAAGCCATCTTTTGTCAACTTCCTTGTAAAGTTTGTTAGGTATAGCTTTGAATCGTTCACTTGGTGCTTTGTAAAAAGTATGTAGAATTTCTACAGCTGCATGTTCTATCTTTCTCTTCTCTTCACTGCCAAATTTATCAAAGTGAGTCCACACTTATTTCATTCTTCCATACTCCTTAATATCTTTAACAATTTTGTCAAGAATAATAATATTGTCAATTTTGTCAGTTTTGTCAATATGCTTTCCTACTATAGTATACTTCTTCCCACTAACTCTCAATTCCTTTTGTTCCTTCTCAGACTCAGTTTCAACTTCTTCTTCTTTTTCTTCTTCTTCAGCCTTTTCCTTATCTCCTTTCTTACCCTCTGACTCTTTATAGCATGATTTCATTACTTTCTTTCTTGTGTAAGTTTTCTAAATACTCTCAGGTGACTCCTTTTCTATCTTAGTCATAATAGGAGTAGTAGATGTAGATTCAGTTTGTTTCAGTACCAAACTCTGAGAAACTCTCTAAGGTGTAATGTTTTCAACTTCAACTTCAATATCCTTGACTTCTGCAACAGTAGATGTTCTTGCCTCCTTACTCTCCATTTTATTTCTAAGTTTTATCATAATTTTTGGGGTTATGCCACTCAATTGGGTTAGATTGTCAATGTTTTCCTAATCTTTCTTTAGATTACCGGTGCTCTCAAGTCACTATGAATTTTCAATGATGACTCTTCATAGGTTCCAAACCTAGGTGTTGAAGTATCAATTGGCTTTGAAATAGAACATAAAAATGAATAGTGACTAAATTACCATCAACTTTATAACCCATAGTTGATATCCAACATGTCCTAGGTTGCACTACTTGCAACATAAATGTTTTTGTATCTACTAGAAAATAGATATCATCTTTATACTTTTCAACAATATTGGTTGGGATTCTCTCTCTTCAATGCATTTTCCCTTGAAAATATTTAAAATATCCCCACATAACCTTATTAAAATTGTTTCCTAAAGTCCTGATACATTTCTTAATATGCATTACTATCGGTCTATCCTCTAACCATGTAATAGAACCTGTTCCAGGAAAATGATTTTGTAGCTAAAAGAACATACATACTAGGAGTGATCCATATTTGAATGACTGCTTCTTATCTTTCTTGATCTTCTCTATGTTCACAAATAATTGACTCCTCAACATATCACATAGATCATATTTTGCATCTTCCCTTACCATTATGTATGCAACGTGAATATCTCCACCAGGTACATTGTTCAACCAACTAGACTCGTATACTCTGTATCCTATCACCATTGAATCAAATTTTACTTCCTTATCTTTTATATCCTTGATAGTCATGGCTCTGTGATCTTGTTTGGATTTTTTCAAGAGAGTAACCAAATTTATAGCAATAGTGCACAGAGTTGGTGTCTCATCGGTCGCACAAAATCCGATTACTCTATTGATTAAATCCTTTGTAATCTTGTGTGGCTTTTCCAACCAAATGAATGGATCATGGACTCTCCTCAATACATATCTTATCCATTCTGGATGAAAATCATCAGGTATCTCAGCCGCATAAGTGAAACCTTTATTCATCAGATGCACATGCTCCTCCTTTTACCTTTGGATATTACACAATTTAAGAAACACATTGTAGATTTTGTCAACTCCAAGTTCTTCTAGCTTATAGTGGATGAAAGAATGAATGTCTTATGTCAACAATACACCATAGGGTATCGAAGATAGGGCACCCATTAGATCATTATCATTTTCTTTCATCAGGTGTAACTTGAATACGGGTCTTGGCTCATCAATGATGTCAACCAAAATTTGAGTATCCATAATTTTAATAATTAGTATTAAATGATTCATGTAAAGATCTTTGCAACACAAGTAATAACCTAGACCTCATTGTTTAATGTTCTTCGGGTGATACCACAATAGTGGGTTACACTTTTTTGCCTAAACGGACATTGAAGTCTACATTTTGAGAAAAACATTCACATTCGGATGCATATTGTCGTTAAAATATTTGAAATCTGAAGATGAAGTAAACTAGAGTCTTTTAGGATTTTCTGTCTAGATTCTAAATATTTTTTTTTTATTTTTTCTTGAATTGATTTTAATGGTTTTTTTTTTCTCCCACTAAAACTGCTATGTTGCTGAAAACGTCATTTTCAAAAAGGTACAATGACTTCGTACAACATAACTTTTTTTTTGAAATAGATATCAATGCACTTCTTTCAAATTTGGTTTTGTAACATCCATACAGAGGGCATACAATTGGTTTGATGACATTATTGTGATTATTGCATATTTTATGAATGTTTGAAGTAGAGTAAACCGTAATTGTGACATACGTTGACTGCCTAGCTAAATAACTTATTGTGTATTTATCAAAATTCAATTATTATTTTTTTGATAGAAAGAAGACTCAAAGCTGGAGGGCACTATTATTTTTCAAATTTTTTTTCTCTTTTCTACTATTTTTCATTGAACGTCAAACCTGGAAGTTTATATTGGATAAAAAACCTACATTCGATGCACGTCAAAATACATAGACCTAATTAATTCAAAATTTGTCAAATCTATATTCATTAGAAAGCTCATTTAGAGTACTTGTGCGATGCAAAAGGAGGTGTCCCTATTCTTCCATTTGAGCCCCGCGCTTGAGCCCCGAAGCCATGAAAACTGTAGATTTCTGTTAGCCTTTGCAGATAGCCTCAATTTTGGGGGTTTTGATAGAAAGTACTTTCGATAGAAAGTACTTTCAATCGAAACTAATTATTTTTGATCAAAAGTAATTTCTATCGAAAGTAATTTCTTAGTTTAACATGCTTATGGGTCAAAATCCCACTAAAATCTTTACTAGGTTAGTTTCGATCGAAACTAACTTAGTTTCAATCGAAACTAGGTTAGTTTCGATAGAAACTAAGCAAAAAAGGTAGTTTCGATCGAAACTATTAATGTTCCGATCGAAACAATCAGGTACTTTCTATCAAAAGTACCCGACTAAATTCTCCCACATTGCGGATTCGTGAGGAATTTCTTCCTCCGAAAAAGTGTAAGCCACTATTGTGGGATCACCCCTTCAACAACTAATAGAATTTATTTCTCAAAATCTTAGTCGACAAATACAAATAACTCCTGATATGGAATGTAAACAAATGATCTTCAATAAACTTGGATCGAATGTAAAGTGATAAATGAGTTTACTTTATCATCTTTATAACGTTTGTGAATGTACTCATTTAAACATAACGGTCAAAAGATGCTTTCCACCGACCACAAGAATTAAAACATAAAAATCATTATACGTATGCACAAAACTAATTTATCTTCACTAACCATCATTAACTCACAAATAGACATCTCAAAATGCATATAAATCTTACCGCTTATAAATTTAGGGGATCGGTAAATGATTTGACTATAAGTGCTCCCCCTAAGAAAATAATTTGCCTAGTTGACCGATGGATTCTCCTCATTTCCCTAACTCATGGAGTTCTTAGTCAACTCTAAAGAATTCAAATCTCCTTTCCTCACCCATGTCTTCTTCATATCATTTTTTACTTTATCAACATTAACAATTTCCTTCCCTTTAGCATTTTCATCATTTCTCACTAGTTGACCTCTGGTATACTTTCTTTCTCTTCATGATCTAGCAAGATGACCAACTTTTTTTCAGACATAAGATACCATACATGTTGGATTCCAGGGTCCAACATTGCCTCTGCTTGACCTTAATCTACAATTCACAGCTACATGTCCATATTTGTGATGATTTGAACATGTAACATCTAACCAGTTACCTTGATTAATAGGTCTCTAACTATTGTAATCATATGACCACAGGTTGTTGATTCTCACCCTGCACTCATTAGCTCCATGTCCAAGCTTATTGAAATAAAAACAAACTCCATGAAATGCATTAGATCTATCATTGTAGTTACCAGTTCTACCATAGGAATTTCCTAATCTAGCAGTAGAACCTCTAGGTATAACACTTGGACCAATAGGTTTAAACCAACATACATTAATAGTATGAATTTTCTTATAGAAATTAAAACATACCGGTTTATACCTTCTCTTGCCAATTTTATTTCTCACCTTGGGTGTTGATTTGTCTCCTACATTGATGTCCTTAGCGCCAGATGATTCACCAGTTTCAAAGTTTGAAAATCCTAAACCTTGTTTCTCTCCATTCATCCTCTGTCTTCCAAGTTTTTCATCAAGTTGAGCAGAACTCTTTCTAAATTTTTTCACTATATTATTTGCACCGTTAAACTCTTCTTTTAAATTTTCATTCTCTTTTCTTATCCCCTCATTCTCTCTTTCAATATCAAAATTTTCTTCATTTGTGTCATGTAAGTGTTCCTGCAATATAGCAACCTCTTGCTCCAATCTGAATAGTTGCTCCAAATTATTTGTTAGGGTTTCATCTTTAGCCTTTAGGGTATTTTCAATAATTTTATTTGCATCCTCAACAACTCTTCTTCCTTCAAGTTCTTCAAGAATCCCGACTGATTGGCTTTCAAGCTCTCTTTTCAGATTTTCCACTTCTGTTTTGAGTTCACTATTTTTATCCATCAAATCTGCAAGTGTTTCCTCATATTCTTCAGACATGCTACCTTCAGGTAGTTGTTCAATGTAGTCTCTACTTTCACTTAATTACTAAGCAAGATCTCTTCTCTTAAAAAGGTAATTCCTCAACTTTTCCTTTAGTTCATTGATAACTTTGCTTGCATGCTCAAGTTGATTTTCATACTTGTATCTATCCATGTTGAATTATAGGGATCTTTTCTTCAAGGGGTTACGATCAATATCAAGAGGACCGAATCTCTAATACCATTTTTTGGAAATCTTATGACTAAGAAGGAGGGGGTAAATTAGTTCAAACATGTAATGAACTAATTCAACCACTGAGATGAATAACTGCACTATTAACTTCCAAACCACAAAACATATAACTAAATTAAACCAATGATAGTAAAAAATATCAAGCATCCAAAAAATCAAGACACATAACACATATTTTATTGTGGAAACCCTTGTAAGAGGGAAAAATCTACGGTGGGGATGACACCCACAAGACCAATACTGCAGTCAATGATTTTTCCATGTTATGAGCTTCAAATACCCCTTCTGAGGGTTCTTTATGTTAGGAGTGATTAGTACACTGTTAGGAGTACAAAAATATCAGCTAAGATCTACCTCTCTAGAGGATTTCAAACGTCAATTAATAAGTTACCCTATTAAAGGATTTACAAATAAGAACTTGTTAAAGTTCACTCGGTTAAGGGATTTAAGCTGCTGCATTCCATAGAATGGCATTGATTTCCTATCATATCCTTTCTTCTCATTTCCTTCCTAATGTTGTATTGAACTCTGATCCTTCAATTCATGATCTCCCAATCTGAAAATATGATCCCAACCCTAAATCAAATGATTTAGTGCTCCTTATATAGACTATCATTAGGTCATACAAGACCTAGAAATTTCCACCATAGTCGGCTCAAAGGATTAGACACCCTCCTTGAAATCACTGTCAACAACATTTAATATGTCATCCTCAAATGTATTACCAATATTTAGACCTAATATGTCAGCCTCAGATCCACCTCCTTAATCAAATAATATGAAACTTTGATTGGTGATCAAATAGATAAACTGTCTTCTCATTCAAAACTTGGTATAAAATATTGCAATTAGAATCATGGATTCCACTTACCATATACAAACTACATCTATGATCACAACACCTAAATTTTCCCTTAACTCGACTGTTACCACATTCTATGTCTGATACTGTTCTTCCTGAACACCAGTCAACATACATAGTTGATCTTCCCTTTACCAATCATGAATAGCTCTTATCGATCACTGCAATCATGATAACTGAATACATTTCCATCAATGAAAACCAATTATGCATTGACTCATGACCTTTCTGTTAGGAATAGCATCACTGAGAGGGGGGGGGTGAATAAGTGATCTATCAATTAATACTTTTTCTTCTTGTCTGAATCTTTACTTAATGCTTATGTACTGAAATTGAATGTCAATGCAAGTAATATAAATATACACAACACATAACACCATATATGATTACTAGGAAACCCAATGTAGGTGAAAACCCTGGTGGGAATTAGTACCCACAAATATACTGTACTAGTTTCTTATGATCCTTGTTAGAAGATCCTTAACCCTGTTACGAGTTGTCTTTACAATACATGAAGTACAGTGACCTTGTTAAGGGTTAGAACCTATTAGGAGTCTTTTACAATAACCCTGTTAGGGGTGGTGGACTCACTTTCCAAGGACTCACTATCCAAATGGTGAAGGCTACAACCTTCTGGATATTTGATACACATTGTATCTGCAAGATGAATTGCTGTTGTGACACTACTTGTCTGATCAGTTCATTTTGTGCGTTGATGATTTAACATCTTATAAAGCACTATAAAAATATTATCTTCACTCTGAAAGCTTCTACTTCAATATCTATATCATCAACATATGATAGATATATCTCTGCTGCTTTTACACTCTGCTCTGCTTTTCTTATCTCTGGCTTCCGCAACTTTTCCCATCACAAATGACCTTCTATAAGTACTTCCTCAAAGGTAATGAACATGTCAGCTTTAGGAAACCTTTTAACATCTATATTGATCACTTACATAACCACACAACCCTTCATTAAGTCGGCTTAACATAAATTATAACTACTTTACTCAAACCGAATAGATACATCTTTTCACACAGTCTGCTTCACCAAAATATCTCTAACTAATTATCCCAGATGAATCAAGTCATGTTCTTTTAACCATAGGTTTTCAGGTCACAAAAAATCACTAATCCAAAGGCACAAGTCCTGAGGATGAGTGCAACATCCACGCCAAAACAATCTCTGTCAACTCTTTCCATGATCTTTGTCCTGTTCTGTCATTCATTGGTTGTACCTCTTTAACTGGATATATCTTCTTCATACTTGCAGATCTGATCATTATATCTTAGAATTAGCATGTAAACATACTCATAAGATTATATTCAAAGGCACATATCATTTGGATAACATATGAACACACGCTAATCAAAACTATAACAGTCTGTTCCTTGCTCTATCCTATTTTCTGTACTTAGCCAATTTCTGATCTTCTGATAATGTGTGCTGAC
>MU228142.1:1528572-1560625 GCA_018584345.1 Thuja plicata | reverse complement strand
GATCTCTTTCTCCCAAAATGCAATCAATGAATTAACAATCTGTAGATGGGCACATAATGCATATTGTAGCTTCTCCATTTTCTCCAAGTCTGTGCTAGGACCTTGATCATATGACATACTCCATATTATATACATTACTTTATTACAAACTTATAACCACAGGTGCTTAGCCATTACATTACAAAATCATTCATGCTGACCAAAACTATAGTCGGCTTCCATGTTCTGTTTCCTGTACTGCTGGTTCACTGATCAGTCTCTAACTTTTCCATACTGATGTTCCATACTGTGTGCATCTAGATATAGCATGTATATACACCATAGAGTATATACCTAAGCACGTATGCTCTGGTGTGATCTCTAACATGTGCGCTGAAGTGCTGATCTCTGTATGTGTCTGTCTGCCTTTTCTATCTATTGGTCCTTGTTACACATTGCTGCATATGTTAATATCTATGGTGGGATCTTCTAATGATTTCTTTATCTTCTCTATCATAGCTTCTACCTCCTGGATCTTGCTTGATTCATACAGTCAGAAATAATCTTGAGTAAACTAGGATCAAGTGTAGAGTTGCTAACCAATTCACTGAGCCTCTTCTTCATATACTTCTCTTCTGCAATATGTGATCTATTTTGATGACTTCCTCTGATTATATACTCCCACTTAATTATTTACTCCCCATGAGTCTAAGTCTGTTATTGGTGTCAAACTTTACAACAATGATGATGAATTGTCCATTACTTTAGTCTTCTCTTTTTTTGCTTCCTTTTCTGTGATATATTAAATCGATATATCTTCTTACTGATATAAAGACTCTCAGCTTCTTGAATACTCAAAAATGTTTCTTCAAGATTGTCTAGATTAATATCCATTACTACCATTGATACTTCAACATTATTAATCACAAATGTATCCTCCATGTCCTTGGCCATGTGCGCATAATCCTGTGGACCTGTCATAATAGTTTTATCTGCTTCTTCACATGATATTTCAAATTGTATCTTCAATAAATTCTTCTCTTATATGAATTATCTTTGTATGATCAACAATAAGTATGTACTTCCAAGGATAACATCAGGTCGGCTCCAAAGAAAAATCTCCAATGGCTATACTGATATATGTGCTTCTAAGGATATCATCATGTTGGCTCCAAAACAAAATCTCTAATGGCTATACTGATACTCTCACATAGAACACTGCTCAACAAGATTCGACTTCATAAAATTCACACACTGAAGCATACTGATAAATCGCTTCTGAGATGTTTCAAAGATTTTCTTGATATCAATCACTATTGAAGAATGTAATTGTGACTCTTTGCTACTTGACAACAAGTTCTCCGTTGATTTTCCAGCCGCTTACTCGATTGTTAAGTAATTTTTCAACTAATTTTCAAAATGACGTGTCCGTGCTTGGGATTCATTTGAAACTCAAATTACTTTTCTTAACAAATAACAATTATCAATCTCCTTTCTTTGCTAATGAGAACAACTGTAATGCATTAATAATACAACTGCTAGGGCTTCTATGATCTCCAATTATTTATTCTGACCGCAAGTGAGGACTTGGTGATTGCAAAGTAGATTTCCACCATTAATACTTGCCGTGTAGACATAGAAAGTAACTGTAACTTCCATTCTTGTTCTTGACAAACATTTAGACCGTGTTCTCTTGCATACTACATCACAATGTCACCAAACAATTGTAATCCAAGGTGCATACTCAGAGGTGAGTATACCAGCCACGCAGGGGTTCAGAGCTAGAATAGCTCCCCCTAAGACCATGAGGGTCAACTATTTAGAAGTAGAAGGAGTGTCCACTAAGGATGCATCTGCTACCTTGTTCTCTTCCTTGTCCTTCTTTACTTCAACCCATATTTTGCTCGCATCTTCTGTAGCTTTCACAAATTTTATTTCTCCTTCCTTATCCCATAATGAATCTTTTGAAATTTTAGGGCTTTCCTATCTTTGTGTTGTAGATCTACAATGCTTAGAGATGTGTCCAGATTTTCCACATGAGTGACAAATGATAGTAGGTTTGATGTTATTATTCATCATGCTGCACTACTTGGCTGTATGTCAATGTAATTACACATCTGACATGTAATGTTCTGAGGACTTCTAAAATTTTGCTGAGGATAACTTCTTTGTCTTTGCTAATTCTGATTTCTTTGATTATTCTGATTCTTTTTCTTCTAACTTGTTTTACAATTCATAGCTCTATGACCAAATTTATTGCATGAATAACAATAAACATTGAAGGGTCTTACCTCTTTACAATTCCTTGCAATATGTCCATGCTTGTTACAGGCATAACAAGTTTTGTCAATTGGCTTGCATTCATCCTTAGGTGGTTCAATATTGTCTTCAGTCTGATTTCCAATCTCCTTAGTATCTATGATGTCCTTTGGTTCTTTCACTCTTTCTTGCATGGCATCAATCTGAATTTGTGCTTCATTGTATCCTATACCACTGGTATCTCCTTTAACCTTTTGAGCATACAACTGAGATTCTATCAGATCCTTGCTTGTGTGTAACTTGTCAATATGATTCTTTGTTGCAATCAATTTAGATTCCATCTTCTCTTTGTTGTTTCTTAGCTCCAAGATTTCCATGTTAGCTTGTCTCAGTTCTTCATCTAACTGCTTGTTTTCTTTGACTTGATCATCATAGGGATCTTGATTGTTACATAGTTTTTCATCCAATTCTATAACCTAATCCATCAGAGACGAATTTTGTTCATTCAAATTTTTTACTACTTCCCCCAAATCATTTGAAGAACAATTCCTTAATTCTTTTTTCAGTTTCTTAATAAGTATTTTCATGCCTTCAACTTTTAGTTTTAGATCTTCATCTTCTTTTTCATGTGTCAAGTTCTTCAAGGGCTGCTTCAAGATTCTTTTTTAGGTGTTTCATTTATTCATTCTCCATGATCACCTCAAGTGGTTAAAATTTTTTGCTAAGGACCAGAGCTCTGATACAAATTGTTAGGAATAGGATCATTGAGAGGGGGGGGGGGGGGGAANGGGGGGGGGGGGGTGAATCAGTGATCTATCAATTAATACTTTTTCTTCTTATCTGAATCTTTGCTTAATGCTTATGTAATAAACTTGAATATCAATGCAAGTAATATAAATATACACAACACATAACACCATATATGATTACGGGGAAACCCAATGTAGGTGAAAACCCTGGTGGGAATTAGTACCCACAAATATACTGTACTAGTTTCTTATGATCCTTGTTAGAAGATCCTTAACCCTGTTAGAAGTTGTCTTTACAATACATGAAGTATAGTGACCTTGTTAAGGGTCAGAACCTATTAGGATTCTTTTACAATAACCCTATTAGGGGTGGTGGACTCACTGTCCAAGGACTCACTATCCAAATGGTGAAGGCTACAACCTTCTGGATATTTGATACACACTGTATCTGCAAGATGAACTACTGCTATGACACTGCTTGTCTGATCAGTTCCTTTTGTGTGCTGATGCTTTAACCTCTTGTAAATCACTATAAAAATCTTATCTTCACTCTGAAATCTTCTACTTCAATATCTATATCACCAACATATGATAGATATATCTCTGCTGCTTTTACACTCTGCTCTGCTCTTCTTATCTCTGGCTTCCGCAACTTTTCCCATCACAAATGACCTTCTATAAGTACTTCCTCAAAGGGAATGAAAATTTCAGCTTTAGGAAACCTTTTAATATATATATTGATCACTTACATAACCATGCAACCCTTCATTAAGTCAGCTTAACATAAATTATAACTGCTTTACTCAAACCGAATAGACATGTCTTTTCACACAGTCCGCTTCACCAAAATAGCTCTAACCAATTATCTTGGATGAATCAAGTCATGCAATTTTAACCATATGTTTTTAGGTCACTAAAAATCACTAATACAAAGGTGCAAGTCCTGAGGATGAGTGCAACATCCACGCCAAAACAATCTCTGTCAGCTCTTTCCACGATCTCTGTTTTGTTCTGTCATTCACTGGTTGTACCTCTTCAACTGGATATATCTTCTTCATAATTGTAGATCTGATCATTCTCTCTTAGAATTAGCATTTAAACATACTCATAAGCTTATCTTCAAAGGCACATATCATTTGGATAACATATGAACACACGCTAATCAAAACTATAATAGTCTGTTCCTTGCTCTATCCTATTTTCTGTACTTAGCCAATTTGTGATCTTCTGATAATGTGTGCTGACTCCAAAACTTCATATGACTTTTTTTCCATAATGACAATAGTAAATAAAGTCATATACTTAAGTATATTCAAATTTCCAACACTTTCTTTATATCTCCTCCAAAACTACCACAATGCCAAGATTTCCATCTCTATGACAACCAAATAGATCGATTGAAAGATAAATAAATCGATGAATGAGAAATGATTTAATAAATATAAGACATGGTAAATCATATAATGTTCAAAGATGAAAAATAAATAGATAGATATTACCAAAAAGGCCTACGGAAGCCAAGAGAGATAAAAAAATATTATTGTGAGAGTTTCATGTTGTTGTAGAAAACTGTAGAGGGTTGTGCAAGCTAGAGAGAGAAATAGAGTTGTAAGAAGATTCAAGAGAATATCCAAGAGAGATTGTGTGCATGAAAGAGATTTAAAATTGAGAAGAGGAGAAATAAATACCCTTGAGCCATTTTGAAATATTTTGGGCCATTTTCACTTACCTAGGTAGACAACAAGTGACAAAACATTTATAAATAAACTTTGAATTTTAAGATTCTATAGAATGCTAGAGTAACACGCTAGTGTCTAGTCAAATCATGCTCAAATATGGTAGAAAAAAAGAGGAATACGAGGTTAACACAAAACCGTTGCAAAATGATAGCTTCTCAAAAGGTATACTGAGTGTAATGCCCCACCAAGGAAGCCTTATAATGAAGGACAAAACATGCACAATAACATATGTAATAACATTTTTTAAACAATTACATATAAACATACAATACTCATCATCACTTGCACATATCAAGGAGATAAACATCAAAGCATTACAAAATGAACATAAGCATGAGACTACATACTACTTGCAAGGGTTCCATGATGATCAACTTAGGCTTCACTTTAAATCACCAAAAGAAGTGTTCCTATGTTAAAAAATCAAACAACAATAAATGATCCACTAAGCATGTGATAAAATAATATTTCCTAAACAATCACAAAGGATACTAACTCAATTTTGAAATCAAGCCATATACGAGAACTAGCAATTTTTTTAGGGGAAGATGTGTTTGATGCAGGATAATCCAGGGTGTAAGAGCAATATTGCATCACCATAAATAAATAAATAAATAAATAAATATACAAAAAAAGAGAGTAGAGAGAAAGTGACAAAAATACAATAAAAGAAAAGAAATGATAATAAAAACCATAAAATTACTTTTGTAACTTTTTATTTATCAAGGTGCATAGGTGACATTTTAGAAGTCCGTGAAAAGTTCCTATTTAATTAAACACTTTAGGTATTTATTAAATTACAACATGCATTTTATATTTGTATCAAGGTAGTTGCACCCCCCTTTTATCTCACATTGTATGTATTTGTAATCTCTTGGTGGGAAGTAATATATATACTCATGAAAATCAATTGTAAAAGGTTGATGAAGTTTTTGTAAGATCCTCAAGAAGAAAGGATTATATCCTTAATAAGTTGTAATCTTGTGAGCTCTAGTTTGAGTATTTGAAAGAAAACTTGGCTAATATTGTAGAAGTGGAGGAATATTTATCTCCAATAAAATAATAAAGATTCAACATTTTATCTTGCATTTATTAAGTTGTTCATGTGTTATTGTTGGGTTATCTTTGGGAGAGTGTTTGTAATGATCTCATATTGTAACAAGTATAGTGGTATCTTTCAAGAAGTTGCAAGGATTTCATCCTCAAGCATTTGGAAGAATTGTCATCACCTTTAAGTGTTATCAATCCATACTTAGTGAAGAAATTTATTCTCTCTTTGTCTTCATGTTTTTTTTTCTTTGGTTATAAGTTGGTAAGGGTGGTGTGACCCTTCATCAAGTGGTATTAGAGAATAATTTCTTGAGTGTGTAAGCAGATTTCCAAATGTGAGATAGTTTGCACCAGGACTGTGGTTGTGGGTCTGAGAGATAAGTGAGGAAAAATGCCTCCATGAAGGAACCATGGTGTGACAGAAGAGGGTTTTGTTATGCCCTGCATACCCATCCCTACATTTTGTAGGAAAAATGTTGGGTCACCCTTTTTTCTTTTTTCCTTTTTTCTTTTCATCTTGTTTTTCTCTGGCCTTTGCTTCTGCAAGGGTCATTTTATTTGTTTTTGGTTATCTTTTCTCTGGGGCCCAGCATCTAAGTGTTTGTCTTCCTCATTCCAAGCCTGATTCTAGACTCCGGGATTCTCTGTCACCATTTCCTCTTTTTCTAGAGGGTGCGGTTGCACAGAATCCCCGGGCTCAGAGTCTGGAAGGTTTTCCTTTCCTGAGGTTTGCGGAAGAAAGCAATACATTTTTACCCTAAGGGTATAAATAAGATCTACCTCTCACTTTCACATTTACCGTGAAAAAATTATCTAGAGCGATTAAGGTGATCAAACAATGATTAAGTGTGAATTGCTCTTGGTGGTTAGCAGTGCTCAAACAACGATCAACAATGGTATGTTCATAGTCATTTCAAGGTTAACCAGTTGTAGAGCACCTCCTGTGCTCCTCTTTCCATTTTCCTTCATGTGTTAAGGTAGGCCCTTCGGCTCTCCTCCTCCTGGTTTTGGTTGTTTTTGTGTTTGGGTTTGTTTGGTTTCCACTTTGTCCTTGCTTTCATTTTTGCTTCGCTTTCTAGTCTGTTTTCGCCTCTTGTTTGTGGGATGGCCCCACAAAAAGGTTGTCCACCTTCCTCACATATTCTTTGATCCATAAATAATGTGTTTAAGTTTTAAATATTGTAAATCCTTGTGAGTTCCCATGTATAGGTTTCGTAGTCTTTCTGTAAGTGGGCAGTCTCCCTGCTGTGAATTCTTGAGTTCCTTCTATAGAGTGTCGTAGTATTGTTGTAAATAATAGAGTATTTCTTGTAAATTGTGTTGTTTCCCAGCTTTCCCCTATATATTCTAGTCTATATAAGGTCTTGGTAACCCCTCCTATGGTGAGCTCGCCATGATCTGTGCATTGAAAACCAAATATGGAGCTCGTCTGCATGGTGTTCGCCTGGCTCAAACTTGGCACCTCCCCTATTCGAGCCATGGCGGCTTTTCTCTTTCCTCTGTCATTTCATCTTAATGGAGGGATTAATTCCCCATAAGTGAGCATTCAAAAGACATCCCATCTTGCATTCATTTCCCTCATGTCATCCCACTTGTCGCTATTAAGAGTCTTTATGCCATATGTCGCATGTCCACGTGATAACCCATGTCAGCCAAGTACGACTCGCTATTGGTCACGTTGATAACAGCTAGTTTCTATGGACTTTGGGTACTGGGAAGTCCCTGGGTATTCATCCCATTTTTGTCACCTAAATTGATACCTTGGAGACTCTGGGTGTTGATCAAAATCCAATCCTTGCTAACTTTTATATTCCAGGATTTTGATGCATACTAATATCCTTTGAATAGGTGCAAGATGGCAGTGAATTCCCCAAAGTCCATAAAATGTATTTTTGTCATATTATATGTATTGACAGTTCTCTGGTCTTGTAGGTTGCATAAAATTCATCAACATGTCTTAAGTAACAACTCCTCCTCGAAGTCTGGTAATTCCAACTACCTCTACTCGGGTGGCCACGAAAAAAAAGTAGAGAAGATGCTCGTCAAACTTCCATTAACCTCTAAGTACCCAAGGGAGGGTGTTCTTGTGGGGTCCAAAGTGGACTCCAAGCTGCAAGAAATCACAGATACCGAGCCCAGACTATGGGCTGAAATGCAGAGCCTTATCCAAACCATGTACCAACAGAGGGTTGTCAGAGATGATATGGCGAAGAACATGCCTGCCTCCGGCATTATTAAAGCTACAAGTTTCCCCTGCTCAGTGCAAGCACTGGAGCTAATCCTTCAATTGGCAATGCTTTACAATTCCCCCACCCAGGTTTATTTTCTTTTCGACCCTCTACCATTGCACTACCCAGTGGCCATTGTCAATCTAGACGCCGCCACTTTTGCTTCAGGGCTGGGAATCCCCTAGTTGAAGGGAGCCATTGTTATCTCCCCATTTGTATCACTAAAGCAGTTCAAGGAAATATCCCTCCTCTCTTGGAAACATCTTAATACTCACTGGTTGAAGTCCCCGAGAAGGGACTATAAGAAGATGAAGTTGGAGATTCCCCGCGGTGACTTTAAAGAATGCATTCAGGCGGGAATCATATTTTTATGCAGGCTCTTTGGAGAGCCCCATGCTAGAGAATTTTTAGCATGGATGTATTATTTTCTCTACTACATCACCGCCCACAGTCAGACCTTTGAGTGGGCAATCATCATCACCAACCATGTAGACTCCCAGTTGAAGAATGTCCTCCAGAATTTGAAGTTCTACATGACTTCATATGTATTGTGGGAATTGGCCCAACAAAGACCCTCTTTTTAGGGTTTGCAGATAGTGGGCATTCTCAGGAATGGGCCTGGCCAATTGGTTCCATGGGAGAATTATCCCTAGGTTTAGAGGGAACTCAACTTCCCCAATTTTTGTAGGGTAAACAACGCGTTTGTCTACCACAAAATTTTGACACTTAATCGGGACACCGGGTACCGGTTGTTGCAGGAGGCGATGAACTTGGTGAGCACTTATGACAATTATTTTATTCAATTCTAGGAGCATACTTACATTTGGGTGACCAACTTCTCTAGGAAACCCTGCCTACTCCCAAGACATTCCAGGGATAGGATTATTCTTTTAGAGTTATGTAGGCAAATCCTAGAGCTCCATGCATTCTTTTCCTTAAAAAAGGTCATACCAATTCCATTCCCAATCACTTATGGGAACTATTCTTGTAGTCTCATGGAAGCTAAGGAGGCTAACAATGAGTCAAAGAGTTTGAGACTGGCGGAGTTCCACCTTACCAGAAGCAATTTTGATCTGGTAGGCAAGATAAGAGAGGCACTACCCCGAACATCCACATCACATAAATTTGACATTGAATATTTTTTGGCGGATTGCCAGGATGGTTTTGATCTTCAGGCCTGAAAATACTCCTAAATGTCCAAAGGATTAATGAAGTCCTTCAGTATTCAAGGTTTCCCAAAATATTTTACAGACGATGGGCCTCTGGAGGACCCATCATATAAAGAACAAGAGATCGACAAGTTAGATCTCCCTCCAGTAGATTGGGACACCCCAGAGAACTTAACAATTGAGGATGTGAGTGACCACATCATTAATAATATTCATAGATATTTTGAGAGGGTGTGTCCAAGGAGCACCCGTAAGGGTCCAATTTTACAGGGGTCTACTTCAACCTCCAGAGCTGCGGGATCAAGCAAAAGCAAGGGGAAGGAGAAAGAAAGTACCCTGGCCCAAGTGCCTTCCCAGGGTCTGATCCCCATGATGGAGAAAATACAAATACAGATGGAGGCATCTAGGCTGACGAGACAAAAGATTAGCGCCTAGCTTTCCCGCGGTCTCCTGTTAACTCCAGTGGGATCCGCCCGCCCGACGGGATCCCCTTCGTTGGCGACACTAATGAGCAGGAAAACATTCACCAAGGCAGAGTCTGCAGATATTTTGGATGTTGGGGCCCTGTAACAAAGAAAGAAGAAGCAGAAGGCAGCTAATCCCCCAAGCACAGACATGGGCCACGACATTCCCAATGTCCCCACAGTGGAAGTCAGTTTAAACTCCCTCAAGCTGGATGATCTTCCAAAGACCTCTCCCCCGCATGGTGACTTCGATACATCTTCAGGATGAATGAGCTCATGAACGTGCATGGGGAGTGTTGTTCCCTTTTTCTACCAAGGCAGTGCTAACAGGGAGATAGATAAGGTGGTAGAAGAAATAGCTGCAAAAGAGGTGGAAATGATCACCAAGGAGGGAGAGAAGCCAGAAAAGGAAGTGGTCTTGGAACAAGGGGTTCGAGACCCTGAACAAGAAGAAGCAAAAAAGGAACCTAAATAGGAGGAAACACCAGTCTAGGGGAGCGAGACAGGTTCAAGGAAAAAAACCAATGAGCGATCGACAACTAGGAAAACTGGACCCACGGGATCAACCATACCCCCAACCATCATGCCCAAATGCCTTCGGTTACTCCGGGTGACCAAGTGCCCTAGAATACAACATTCAATGAGGTGGTCTCAGTGGCCACACAATCAAACATTGGCTAGATGTCTCTGCCTCCTCTGGAAAATGTACCCAAGGAAAAGGATGTTCTAGAAAATAACATTGAAGGTGAAAAATAATAGCAAGATGAGGGGAAGAACCTCGAAGATATAAATATTGATACAACAGATGCTGAGAAAGATGGGGAAATCCCCGATGATACAAGAGATGCTGGTACTGATGAGGATGAGGTCACTGACATCGCAGATAAAGATGCCACCAGGGAAAAAGACATGGAAGCCTTCGGAGAACAGGAAGAATAATAGGAAAAAGAGAAAGAGCCCGACGACACCATAGATATTGGGAATGCACCGCCAGACTCAAAAGGAGGGTCCAACACTTAGGCCTTAGCGACAAAGCCGCCTCAGCTACCAAAAAAAGAGAAAGGCCCCAATTGTAGCAGGTGTTCCCTTCTCCTCGGCCAAAATGATGGCCCAGATTGTAGAGGCTAAGAAGCCCACAAAGGCCTAGATAGTCCATACCCTCTGAATTGGTCCGAGAGGAAGCACAGTTGCAAAAATTGCAACACCTCCCCCAGATACAGATGTGGCAAAAATAAGGGCCGAAGATTATGCAATCACAAAGGTGCCTCTGGGGAGGAGAGATAAGCAGGGAGAGATAGACCTTTTTTGAGAGGCAACTTGGGAAGTTGAAGCCCAGTATGATAAACAGGCACAAAATTTGAAAGAGGAAAGAGCAAAAAATGAAAATCTCCTCAGACTTCTAGTAGAGCTTACATAGACACTAGCCAAAATCTGTCTTGAAGCCTCCACCTCTAGACCACTGCTTTTGTAGGGTGACATGGATTCTCTTAGGGCCATGAAGAAGAAGGCACAGGCTATAGATGGGTGGATCGCTGAACAGATCAAGGTCGTAAGGCAATTTTTAAAGGTGTCATTACCGGACCTTTACTTGGCCAATAATCTATTGGGCCAAGTAACCAATGACATTGTCCTATGGGAAGGGAACTTAGAGAAGTATGAAGGGTGGTGGACTAGATTAGAAGAAATAATGAATTCTGAGGAAGAGGTCATCATAGAGGCAGGAATTTTGCGAGAGGAATCATTTGAATTCCTCTGGGCCCAGTACTCTAGACTTGGCCTCAAGATTGAGGTGAGAAAGAAACTAGTCATGACCCTAAAAGAGAGAGTCATGATAGTCTGGTATTCTTTGGACCTGCACAAAGAATTCATTGGAAGGGTGTCACAAGTTGACCCCTTCAGTATGGGAACTTGTGCCCTAGAGGATTATGTCCTCAGTAAATATGATGAGTTGATGGAGTCCCGGTATGAGTTTTCTAGAGACTTTGATGGAGGGAAATTATCAAGGATATCTAAGATGATGCTCCGGGCTCATGACTCCATTAAGCTAGTTGATGAATTCCAGGATGGGGCTAGAGATATTGAAGAGAAGTTCATAATTGTCCATGATCGGTGGAACAACATTAGGGACATAGATGAAGATGGAATTAGCCAAATTTTGGAGGCATTCAAGAACAATAAAGGACAATAAAGTTCTCTAGAT
Organism: Thuja plicata; assembly: GCA_018584345.1. Lineage (NCBI taxonomy): Eukaryota > Viridiplantae > Streptophyta > Pinopsida > Cupressales > Cupressaceae > Thuja > Thuja plicata. The sequence continues at coordinate 1,548,788 of MU228142.1, read as the reverse complement.
TCTGGGGATTTTCACCAGTAGGGTGCATTTTGAGCATTTATTATTCTTTGAGTGTAAGCTCCCGAATTCTAGAATTCTAGATCCAACAGTTTTGTATTCTTTCAATGACCCGTGTCTAGGATCCCCAGAGCCGATTGGTCATTATCCAGTATTCAATAAGGGTTTTAGGAAGTAGGTGACCCTGATAGGGCATGCCAGATAGAGGGATGGCCCTGATAGGTGATCTTCCCAAGGTGCCACTCCAACATTAACTACTTGGCGCATCGAAGATAGTGAGCTACATTTTGCATTAATGAGGCATGTAGCCTCGAACTCTGGGAAGATCAGATTTCTTCTATTCTTTCTCTGACACTCTTCTTGAGGCTAATTATTCCATCCTTTATTCTTGTCTTCTTCTATCGATCTGTCAAACCTCTTCTCTTTTCAAGGTGATTGTAAGTGGTGCAGGTAGTACTGGCCACCGAATATTATATTTTATTGTTGAATGTATAGTTAGATTAGGTTAGTTTTAGGGAAACCTATGTGTATAAATAAGAAGTCTGACCTCATTTCAAGGGTCGGAAAAATTGATGATTTTTCAGTCCATACTATTAGCATTCAACATTTCATATCTTATAGTTGTAGGGCTCAATGCTCAGTAGTTCTTAGTCATTATATGCTCCCCTAGAGCCATTGATGTACACACCAGTGCTGCTGGAACACCTTGTTAATGAAGAAGGAAGAGTTTTTGGCAATGATGTTGTTGGATTTTTTATCTTTGATTTAGCAATACTCTTTTGTGTTGTATGTTTCTAATGTCCTTTTCTCTAGTGCTTTATTAGATTAGATGATCTCATTTCCCCCTGCTATTAAATATATATGAATTGATGGTTCTATATGCATTCAGTATTTAGTGTAGTTCATTAGAGCATTGTTGATGTTATAAATATGTGGTATGACTATAAGTAGAGATAACAAACTCCTAAACTTGATCTATCTTTTGCTATTTATTTGGTAAACTAATGCGTGCTTGCAGCAAACCCTGACCTACTAACGAAATCCCTAGAGAAGATGAGTCAAAACCAGCTATCCCCCTGAACAAAAAATAGTCACTTTCCCAACTTATTTATTAGCACCGTCGAGACCCGACACTCAGGTGCTTGAAGGCCCAAATAATTTATTCCCTGGATGACCTTTACAGGCAAAGTTGGCTGGTACCCTGGTACCCGGTGACAACTCTTCCTCTGTTGATGAGACCAGTCACAAAGTCCCGTCAATAGGTTTTAGATCCCTCTAGAGACAAGTGCAAGCACTACAAGAGTAGCTACAAAGAGGAGAAAATATTAGAGCAAGAGATGAAAGTGGGGACGGATTTGAAGAAGAAAAATTTGAATAAGAGAAAGAATTTGTTAGAAATCCTGATGAGGATAGGTTTTTGAGTGTCATTTCCAAGATTGGAAAGAGGACAAAGATTGAAGTTTCTAGATTTTCTGGAAACCTTAATCAAGAAGAGTTGATTGATTGGATCAATGATATGGAAGATTATTTTGAGTATAAATAATTAGAGGATCTTGAGAGATCTAGGTTTGCAAAGGACAAGATGAAAGGTCATGCTAGAATTTGGTGGAAAGAAGTTCATTTGGAGAGAAATAGAAGAGGGAAGGGAAAGATAAAAAGATGGAATTAGATGGTGGACAAATTGAAGAGAAAATTTATTCCTCTTGACTATGAGCATGATTTGTTGAAGAAAATGAAAGGGCTGAAGCAAGCGGGAAAATCTATTAAAAATATGCAAAAGAGTTCTATAGAGTCCTTACTATAATGGGGCATTTTGAATAACAAGGAGAAGATTTCCCGTTACATACATGTATTGAATCCTGGTATTCAAGAAGAGTTGATAATAGTAAGAATGTATACCATTGAAGATGCACATCAATTTTTTTTGAAGGTATAGGAAAAACTAAACAAGAAGTTTGAGAACAAGAAAAATGGGAGAATTCATAGTGGAAAGGCTAGTGGATGATCTTAAGGAGGCTGAAATGAAGATCAGAATAATAATGTTGACTCTAGTGGTAGTCAGAACAAGAAGGGAAATAGTTTATATCACCCTCGCAATCAAAATAACAAAGAACAAAGAGGAAGGGGATGAGGGCAAGGACTAGGAAGAGGAAGTTTTGATGGAATATGTTTCCAATGTTGAGAAGAGGGACATGGAGCCTGTAAGTATCCCTAAAATCAAGGAATAAAAATTAGGATACCAAAGGGAAATGCATGAGTTGCACATGTAGATGAGGGTGCTAAGTCTTCACATTCTGAAGATGCTGACACACGAGAGGTCCTTGTCACCAGAAGAGCCTTTCTAATTGATGGGAAGGAACATGAGAAAAGGAAGAATTTGTTTTGCACAAGTTGTAAGTGTAATGGGAAGGTATGAAATGCCATTGTTGATGGTGGTAGTACTGATAACCTTATTTTAGAGGAAATGGTTGATAAACTAAAGTTAGAGAGAAGAAAGCATCTGAATCCCTATCAGATTGCTTGGTTGCAGAAGGATCACAAGGTTTTAGTTAATGAATAATGTCTAGTAAACTTCAAAACTGGAAACTTTCATGATGAGGTATTATGTTATATTATGCCTATGGATACTTGTCATCTATTGTTAGGGATAGCATGGAATTTTGATATTCGTGAAGTACATGATGGGTATAAAAATACCTATTCTTTGACAAAGGATGGAGTCCGACAAAAGCTAAAGCCATTGAAGGAAACAAAGGAAAAGGTATTTAGTAATGCTAGAATATATTTAGTTGATGGAAGGAAGTTTATAGAAGGCATGAAGCATGAGCATTTTTTTTTCTTTACTTCAAAGATTTGATAAAGAACAAGTAGAAGATGTACCTATGGAAGTTGTATATTTATTGAGTGAGTTTTAGGATATTGTAACTGATGGATTACTACCAATAAGAAATATTATTCATCAAATGGACACTATTCTTGGAGATAATTTTACGAGTAAGGAAGCCCATAGAATGAATCCAATAGAGAGTGAAGGTTTTGATCCTTGTTCCATGCTCAGTAACCAACTTTATGTACTCAATGTCTTGGCTTTCTCTCAATGTCTTTGTGTCTCGGTCTCTCTTACCGGAAAACACTTCCCTTTGCCAACAAACTTCAACCTGATTGGTAACTTAACTGTTTATTTTTTTTGACTTGACCAACCTTCTTTACCGACTCAATATCATCAAATAAAAAGTAGATAACAACTATGCCAATATGATCTTATCATTGTGTGATTTGTATTAATTTCCTAATCAAATCATACTCCAAAAGATATGGCAAATTAATATGAATCAAAAATCAATTTCTTCACATAAATGATAAAATAACAACTGATCTAATCCTTTCTATAATCTTGTATACCTCTTATCTTGGTCTTCATCATCATCAACATCAATTGAGTAACAATATCCCTCTTTGGCATTGATGGCAACCCCTGTCAATTAATGATGATATAATTTGATATCTTTGTACTATCTTTTCTCCTTCTTAACTGCTTGTTCTTGTTTTCCTTCTTTGTGTCCATCAACATTCTATATTTTCTCTTGTAAAAATCAATCAATCTCCCTCTAACACTTATTTTCCCTTTAATCATCAATCAATCATTCTCCCTCTTTGACAACAATGCCAAAGGTACATACTCTTGAAAAATTGTTTAGGCACTGGATCATACCTAGCATGTACTGATATCTCATTGCATAAAAAATTATTTTTCACAACTTCAAGCATCACCTAAAGTGTGAACACTAGCATCAACTCACAAAATATATATTCTAATGAATTCTAGAATTGATGCAACATGCATCTTGCTCTAGTGAATTTTGGAGAGGAGTAGGACCCCTAATTTAACTCTAAGATACTCAAAATAATCCTTCAGTAGTGAGTTGGTGAATATATATGCTAACTTCTCCTTTGAATTCACATACTCCAATATCACAAGCTTGTCTTGAGCTTGTTCTCTCAAGTAATGATACTTGATAGAAATGTGCTTGGTCTTAGAATGCATCACCTGTTTCTTTTATATGTTGATAGCACTAGTATTATCATAGAAAATAGTAACCGGATAGGTAATCTCCTCTTTCATACCTTCAAGTAGTTATTTTATCTGTACGATGTTTTCACAATTCATAACTAGAACAACATATTCTGCCTCAACAGTAGATTTTGATATACAACTTTGTTTCTTACTCAACCATGTCACTAATCTTTCTCCTAAAAAGAAAGCTCCTCCACTTGTACTTTTCCTATCATCAATGTTTCTAGCCCAATCAACATCAGTGTAAACCTTCAAGTCAAAATCTCCTCATTTCTTGTATAGTAGACCGAAGGCTTCAGTACCTTTCAGATATCTACATATTCTTTTGACTGTAGACATTTGGGGTTCCTTTAGATTGACATAAAATCTTGCAACAATACCAAATGCATGAGCAACATCAGGTCTTCTATGTACAACATACTGTAACTTACCAATCATTGATCGGTAGAGTGTCTCATTCACTTCCTTTGACTCATCTTCTTTTAATAATTTGCAACTAGTAACCATCGGTGTTCCAAATGGTCTTGAGTCTTCCATACTAAATGTCTTTAGGATTTCCTTGATATACTTTGATTGTATGACTTAGATCGCATCCTTAACTTGTTGAATTTGTAATCCAAGAAAGAATTTTACCTCCCCTATCATGGACATCTCAAATTCCTTTCTCATCTTCTCGGTAAAAGATCTACATAATGTGTTATTTCCTCCTAAAATAATATCATCAACAAATATTTCAACAATCAAAATCTTATTATTACTGTCACATTTCAGATACACATTACGATTTTCAATTGTTCATTGAAATCCAATCTTGATTAAATATGAATGTAATATTTCATACCATGCTCGAGGTGCTTGTCTCAAACCATGTAGTGCCTTGTGCAGTTTACACACCATGTTCTTGTTAGTATTCTCAATAAATCCTTCAGGATTTTCAATGCAAACCTCTTCTTCAAGAATACCATTAATAAATACAAACTTGACATCCATTTGATAAACTTTAAATCCTTTGTAAGTTGCATATGCTATTATAATTCCAACTCCTAATCTAGCAACCTGTGCAAAAGTCTCACCATTATCAATACCTTTTTCTTATGTATACTCTTTGCAAACTAGTCTTGCTTTGTTTATGATTACATCTTCATTTTCATTCAGTTTGTTTCTAAAAATCCACTTTGTACCAATAACATTTTTATCCTTAGATCTCGATACCAAAGTCCACGTGTTGTTCTTTTCAATCTGATCATTTCTTCTTTCACAGCTTTAACCCAATCTTCATTCTACAATGCATATTTTACTCTTCTTGGCTCAAAATCAAACATTAAGCATGAATTATCTCTTACCTTACTTCTTTTCATAACTCCAGCGTTCTTGTCTCCAACAATATTGCTCGGTGAGTGGTGCCTTTTCACATACTTGGCAAGAACAGGCTTGGTATGTGGTCAAAGTTCTTCATTTTCATCATTTGGTGGTGGTTCTCTCTATTCAAGTTCCTCTTTGGTTTGTGATTTAGGTAAGCTATCTATAATCTTAGGTTGAACACATACAAATATTTGGTAGTCATTAGGTTCCTTCTTGCTTTCTCCATCTTTTTTCTTTGTAAATTTATCAACCCTTACATTTGCACTTTCTACAATTTTGTTAGTAGACTTGTTCAAACACTTGTAATATTTTCTCTTTGTATAATACCCTAATAATATTACTTCATCTCCTTTATAATAAAACTTTCCATCTCTAGCATATTTTAGAATGTAACATCTACTTCCAAATACTCGAAATAACTTACATTCAGTTTATGATCATACCAGATCTCATATCAAGTCTTGTTTGTACCTTTCTTTAGTTGTACTCAATTTAGTGTATAAGCTACAATGTTGACTACCTCTCTCCAAAATGTTTGAGAAATACCCTTCTCAATCATCAATGTTATTTCACAATCAACAATGGATCTATTTCTTCTTTCTGTACGATACCATTTTACCGTGGTGTACTCGGTGCAAACATTTGTCTCTTTATTCCATGTTCATTGCAGAAAAGTGTAAGTTCATCAGATGTAAACTCACCTCCTCTATTAGATCTCAGGCACTTCAATTGTCTTCTAGTCTCCTTTTCAACTCGAGCATTATACCACTTAAACATTGGAAAAGCATCAGATTTTTCTTTCAAAAACATGATAGACATCATTCTTGAATAATCATCAACAAATAAAATGAAATATCTATCACCATACTAACATTGTGTTCTCATCAGTCCACATAGGTCAATGTACATTAATTCAAAAATTCCTTGAGTAGTGTAATAATTTCTTGTAAAACTTGACTTTTTCATCTTACTGACTTAACATCCTTTGCACATGACATTTTTTGGTTTTTTCAATCTTGGTAGACCTTTAACTCTATTCTTTTTTCTCACCTTAATTAAGTTGTCAAAATTCACATGACAGAATCTCTTGTGCCATAACCATACATCCTCAATTTTAGAAAATAGATAACTCTTTCCTTTCTAAAATTCCAGTTGGTTTCTTGTATTGTTCAGTTGTGTCACACTCAATGGTCGATTATACTTTAGTCCTTCAACCCAATAGACAACATCACATTTTGTATTATCTAGTAAAATTATAGAACCTTTACCTTTCATAGGATATGGAGCATCATTACCAAATCTAACATACCCTCCATCATTTTCTTCCATAGTAATGAACTTTACGTGTATCACTAGTCATATGGTGTGAACAACACTATCTATAATCCAGGCATCATTCTTGCTCACATGTGATATTAGGGATTTTTCTTCTTCATACCTTTCTTCATCAGAATAATCCTTGATGGAAACATACACAACTTCTTCACCATCATCATCATATGTATCGTCATCAATTAGTCCTTCATTAGAAATGTGGCATGACTTCTTACCTTTGTTGTTGAAATCTTATAATCTCCTAAATTTTTTCTCTCTTTTGTTATTATCTTGGTTATCTTTCTTCTCATCATTGTCAATGTTTGGGCATCTAGCTGCAATGTGACCAATCTTCTTACCATTAAAACATTTCAATGTTAGCTTACCTTGGTACTTGCATTTTCCTCTATGTAGTCTTCTAGCTAGTAGAGCTTCAAACTCTTCTTGGTTTCTTTCATCTTTGACATATACGTCTTCTATCTCACTTTTACAATTGTAAAAACTTCCACTCGCACTACTTTCATAACCATCACCTAATCTAGAATCTCTAGAGCTTCCAATTTTCAAAGATGACTTGAATGAAAACTCAATCCTAGTAGTGGCAGGTAAACTATTGTCAAAATAATTTATCTCAAAAGCAATCATCTTACCAATTGTAGCATCCACTAAAACAAGCATCTGAGGAATGAATCCCAGTTCTTGTATTTTTGATACTTGAATGACATATATAGGCAACAATGTCCTCAACAATTTTCTTGTTACATATTCTTCTTCTATATGTCCTCTATCACCTCTAATAACATTTATGATTTCCTTCAATCTTGTACTATACTATGCAACAATTTCACCTTCTTTCATTCTCATAGAATCAAATTTTGTCTCTCAAACTTTCACCTTTTGTCGTCTGAACATGCTAATCTCCACCAAATACCAATAAAATCTTATCCCACATCTATTTTGTTGTATCACATCCTTTAAGGTCAATGAACTCCAGGTCGATGATAGAAGATGATATCTCAATCATAATTTGTGTGTGATCTTTCCTTTCTCTTATTTTCTCAAGTGTCATAGGCCCAAATGGTGGTAGTGAATACTCATTGTTAAGATAGTATAATGCATAATCTCCAATTCCAGATAAGTGCAACCTCATCCTACTTTTTCATGTAGAGAATTTATAACTATTCAACTTTGGTGTCTCCCTCTTATACATCTTTGGATCATTTACTCAAGTATTTTAAACTTATCTCTTTAGAGTACTCAACTCTGATACCAATTGTTAGTTTACTGAGAGGTAGGGTGAATTAGAAAACAATGATTCTTTAAACCTTAAAACTTAAACTCTAATTCAACTCGGTAAGAAAAATATCAAAAATAACCTAATGAACAATAAATTTAATATATCAATCAACAAATTAAGTAATCAGTAGATTTCATGCACAATAAACATTCAACACATATGACACCAGTATTTAATGAGGAAATCCAATTAGGGAAAAAACCTCTGTGGGAATTGTCACCCACAAATAGAAATACTCTTCTAAAGAATACTCGGTTAAGAGCCAATCCTGTTAAAGATTACAATGCACATTGTCAAATGTGACCCTATTAGGGGATTTTCCTCAGATCTATTAGGATCTTCACCTTATTAGGAGTGGCCTAGTTAAAGGGCTTTGAACACTCTTTTAGAATGTCACCTTTCACAAGGATTTACAAAAGGACTGTTAAGTCCACTTGGTTAAGATATTATCTTGCTACAAATGTTAATAAGAAACATTATAGAATTTAATCTATAATACTGCAACTACATCTTGCTTGATCAGATCCATTATGCACTCTTTGACTATTGGAATCAACAATTCATCAGTCTCTTCTCTAGACTCAAATTTCACCTTTTCTTCTTGACTTCTTTACTTGGTAGCACATCCATGTTGGATGATATCAGTTTTGGTTACTGATCATGTCGTTGATATTCATGTTTTTTCATTGATGTCAACATATATTTCTATGGAGAGGACAAATTGGCTACTTGACTGGAAGAAGTGTGCGAACACCATACGGATGATTCAGAATGATTGAAGCTAGATTCTTGCAGAAGGATGTGTATTGACCTTATTCCTAAGGTCGCTTGACTGAAGGTTACATATTGTGGATGTTACATTTGATTTGGTGAAGACTAGTTTTCTGCACTGTAACTGTGATTCTGGATAGAGCAGGTCTTTGTGTTTCTGGTATATCTTTCTGGCGAAGATACTTTAGATGATGCGAGCTTATTGGTGGATAGCTGACATATGTTAGAGTAATGGGTTGAGTTTGATTTTTTTTTGTTACTGGTGACGTCAGCTGTGGTGTGTATTCTGGAGAAGACCTATTTACTGTAACACTCCAAAATTGGCACCTAACAACCTAATCAATTTTGGTGCATTTTCTTATCTTCGAAGTCCTATTGTACTAGGAAAATTCTTCTACTAATTGACTTTAATTGACTGAGTTTCAAATGCAAAAAACCCAAATTTGCATAAATCTGACAATTACATTTAATTCCCAAATCTCAAATGATTATTAGCTAAAATCCCTATGATTAATTGATTTAATCCTAAAGTCCTAAGTGCTTTTAATTAAATCAAATCCACCCTCCTTGGCTAATATACTTAAAAGGAATTGAAAGGATTAATTAAATGAATTATCCTCAAAAGGGATTCCATAATTCCATATGAAAAGACACTTATGTGTCCATAATTCATTCTTTTATTTTGATAAATCTATACATATTTGTCTCAAATGGAGAATGAAGAGACAACTGTTTCTTTTCAAGAAACTCTTCATCCTCTCTCCTCGGTTTTCTATAAATTAGACCTCTTTCTTCATTATGAGGATCCTTTGTTTTGAGCATCATTATTATAGGCAAATTTAGTTGATTTCATGCTTTAAGCTTTATTTCTTGCTTAATTAGCATAATCTTTATTTGTAATTGAATATAGTTTAGCTTGGATTTATCATTTATTTCTAAGAGCTAACCATTCAATTTAATGTTTTAGAGCTTTCTAAATGCAATTGCTAATCAAATTCTAGTCTAGAAAGCACTATTTTCCAGATTTCAAGCATTCTCTTTTATAGACTAGAAGCATTTCAATCTCTTAGCTTAATTGCATTTTAMTTCCATAGCTAGTTKCATYTCATATTTAGACTRATTGCAATTCATCTTTCATAGCTTAAATCATGTTTCAATTCGTAGAATAGCAACACTTTCTCATATCTAGATGCATATTTCTCACAAATAATGGCTTTTATTCACACACTTGCACTATAAAAATCCTCCGTATTAGAGATGGTCAGGTTGTTGGCTCTTGTTCTGAAGGTAAACTGCAGCAATCACACCTAATTAGGAGACAACAGGTCACTTCAGTCACATTTGCAGAGCAAACAATCCATGTTTGTCTTTGTGAATTCTTTGATTGAGTAAAGACTATGTTGCGTTTGTGTTGAATCGAGAGGTCCACATTCGACATCAGACATTTACTGGCTGACTTCAGACATGTAGTGTGTGGAATTAATTATGAGCATGGATTATGGATATGGAAGTATATGTGATGGATTGTAATTAATGTTTACTTGTTATAGGTACTGTGTGTATCTTAGCAAGGGGTTATATAATTATTTGTATGATGGAAAGCCTTAATCAACCGGCCTAGTTAATTATGTATTAGGAAAGCTTAACTAACCGATATTTTCTTATGGAGAAGGTGTGGAAGAGAAAAAGAGGACAGAGATGTGTGGAAATTGTGAAGCTTGTTGACTATTGGATATAGAGTAGAGTTGATGATTGTTATACTTAATTGGACCTGACCAAGAAAAGACAGTTTCTATTAGACAGTTCATTGGATTTTGTATTTGGTTTACACAGTTGATTCAGATTGTAAATCCTTGAGGGTGGCTTTAACCTTCTTTGGGAAGTGTGCCTTGGTAGTGAGCCTACAATTTTATTTGACTCCTAACAAGGTCTATCTCCTAACAGGGACTATGTAATGTAATGTTGTAACAAGCTCCCAATAGGGCTAATATCTTTTAACATGGATAGTATACTCTTAGTACATTATTTGTGGGTGTTAATTCCCACTAGGGTTTTAAGTTTAAAAAGGTTTCCTCGACAATAAATATTGTGTTATGGTGTTGGCATTTACTGTATTATCATTTAAATTTTCTAATATGGTTTATAAAGTTTAAAGTTTAATAATCTATATTACAACTAATTCACCCGCCTCGTCTCAGTTGACTCATGGACTGTTATTCCTAATAATTGGTATGAGAGCTACTGGTCCTTAGAGATAAATTTTAACAGCTTGAGGTGATCCTAAAGATGACTTACTATAGGAAGGATAGTCCAAAGTTTGATCTTGAAAACTTTGACAGTTGGAAGAATAATATGAGAACACATTTTCTATGTCTGGGAATTGATTACTAGATGATCACAAAGAAGAATGAAAAGATAGCAACTGAGGATGAGTTAGAAAATACTTCTAAAGATCAGAAGAATTTATTTTCATGCAATATGGTTGCAAGGGAATCTTTGATCAATGCTCTTTTAGAAGGAGAATTCACTGAAGTAAAAGACTTGGACTCTGCACATGAGATTTGGACAAGACTGGAAGCATTATATGTTGGAGACAAGTTTAAAAATAAAGAAAAGTTACAAAACTGGAAGAAAAAGATGGAATCACTAAAGATGAAAGAAGATGAGAACATTAGGGCATATGCACAGAGAATTACGTAAGTGGTTACTAGCATTAGAAACTGTGAATGTAATTACAGTGAGGAAGAAGTGATTGAAAAGATACTCAAATCTTTGACACCTGTACACAGAACCAAAGTATAAGCTATAGAGGAAATTATACCTTTGACATCAAACTTCACCATAGAAATGTTGATTGGAGAGCTAACTGCATTTGAGGCCATAGAATTGGGAGACACTTTACCTAAAGTTGAGTCAGCATTCAAGGAAACCACGCACAAGAACAAAATAACCTTATCTAGAATTGCAAGAACTAGCAGTGGTGACATAAGAGAAGAGCTTAGAGCTTATGCTAATGAATGAGAACAGATACAAGAGGAAGAAATAAAGATAGATGAAGTTGTGGCACTTATTTCTAGAAGAGAAAAGAGAGGTAAGGGTAAATTTGAAGGCAAATTACCTTCAAAATGTTTTTCATGTAACAAGATTGGTCATTTTGCATCTAGATGTCCTACAAGATTTCCAAAGCACAAACCTAAGTTTTTCAAGTCTAAATATTCAAAAGACAAGGAATGTTATTACGCTAGTGACGGTATATTAGATGATGATGATGGTGACTATGATAAAATTATATTTATTGCTATTAAAGATGATGTACCTATGCATGAGGAAAAATCGTTAGTATCTCGAGTTGAAAAGAAATCTAAATGGGTTATAGACAGTGGTTGTTCACATCATATGAGTGGAGATAAAAACAAGTTTGTGAGTTTGAAAAGACATGATGGAGGTGTTGTCATATTTGGTGAAAATACTCCTAAGCTTATTATTGGAGTTAGATCTATCTCCTTGGATGGAAATACTAACACTAACAATGTATTACTTTTTGATGGACTTAAGCATAATTTTTTGAGTGTTGGACAAGTAGTGGACAAGGGTTATCAATTGAATTTCAACAATGGAAAATGTTCTATCAAGAGTAAAACAGGAGACCTGATTGCATCTGGTACTAAATTCAGAGGTAATGTATTTGAATTGAACACATCTGAAGCTTCTTGTTTTATTGTGAAGGTTGATGATAGTTGGTTATGGCACAAAAGATTTTTTCATGTTAACTTTGATAACATTGTGAAGGAAAGTATAACTAATGCAGTAAGAGATCTACCTAAGATTGTAAAGCCATCTAACACTATGTGTAAAGAATATGTTATGGGGAAGTAGATTAGAAGCACTTTCAAAAGCAAAGCTTATTCAGATAAAGTGAAGTTGGATCTGGTACATACATATCTGTGTGGTCCTACATGAACAAGATCATACTATGGTGAAATGTACTTTATACTATTTGTTGATGACTTATCTAGAATGATGTGGGTTACATATTTAAGAGAGAAATTTGAAGAATTTGACAAGTTCAAGTTATTCAAAGAAGAAGTTGAGAATGAATCTGGTTTAAAGTTGAAGTTTTTGAGATAAGAAAGAGGAGAGTTTATATTAGAACTATTTAATGCATACTGTGAAGAAAATGGAATACACAGACAGACTTCAGCCCCTAGAACTCCACAATAGAATGGGATAGTAGAGTGAAGAAACATAACTATATTAGATGCTATAAGGACTATGTTGCTTGAAGGAAATGTGTCACATGTTCACTGGAGAGAAGCAGTTGGGACTTCTATGTACACACTAAATAGAATTCAGATCAGAGAAGGTACAAATAAAAGTCCTTATGAATTATGGTTTAATCATACACCTACAGTGAAATATTTCAGAATATTTGAAAGTAAATGTTATATCAAGAGAGATGATGAGATAGGAAAGTTTGATGCTAGAAGTGATGAAGGAATATTTCTTGGTTATTCCACTAAGAGTAAAGCTTATAAATATTTCAATCTGAGATTGAGGAAATTGATTGAAAGTGCCAATGTGAGGATAGATGAAAAGTTTCAGATTCAGGAAAGGATATATGATTGTGGTCAGATTACAAAAACAAAGGAGGTTACTGCTGAACCTAAAGAATCTTTGATGATTGACCATGAGACTGAAGATGAACAGACTGAAGCCACTGAGACATTGAAGACACCAAGGTATGTTAATAAGAACCATCCTGAAGATCAAATTATTAGTGATGCAAGAAAATGAATGATGACTAGATCTGGAGTTAGAGATGAGATCTATTTGATTTCTCAAGTTCATCCAAAGACTACTGATGAAGCATGTAGAGATGAATATTGGACTAAAGCCATGGAAGAAGAAGCAGAACAAATAAAGAAAAAAAATACTTGGGATTCGGTTCCAAGACCTAAGAACAAAAATGTGATTGACAGTAAATGGGTTTTTAGAAACAAGATGGATGAGGAAGGAACAATTGTAAGAAACAAGGCTAGACTGGTATGTAAAGGCTACTCACAACAAGAAGGCATAGACTATGAACAAAGATTTGTACTTGTTTCCATATTGGAAGCTATGAGATTATTCCTTGCTTATGCTGCACATAAATACTTTAAGGTTTATCAGATGGATGTGAAGTCAGCATTCTTGAATGGTGATTTAGAAGAAGAAGTTTACATTGAGAAACCTCATGGTTTTCCTTTGACAGATGATGAAAAAATGGTTTTCAGATTAAAGAAAGCACTTTATGGATTGAAACAAGCACCAAGGGCATGGTATGCAAGACTGGACAAATATCTACTTCATCTTGGTTTCAAGAAGAGTAATGTAGATAGTAATTTATACTTAAGAACTGAAGAAGATGGAGTCTTGATTATAGAAGTTTTTTTTGATGATATCATTTTTGGAGGCAATGATAAGATGAGTAAGAAGTTTGCTAAAGAAATGGAAAATGAATTTGAAATGTCAATGATTGGTGAGATGAACTTTCTCTGTGGTTTGGAAATTAATCAGAGTAAGAATGGCATTTTTGTATCTCAGACCAAGTATCTTAAAGAAATGTTGAAAAAGTTTGGAATAGAAGACTGTAAACCTGTTGGAACACGTATGGTGAGAGGAAACAAACTGACTAACAGTGATGAAACTCAAAGTGTTGTTCAGACTAAGTACAAATTGATGATTGGAGGTCTACAATATCTAACACACACTAGACCAGATATTACCAATATAGTTGGAATTGTGGCTAGATATTAGGCAGATCCTAAAGAAACACATTTTTCTACTGTGAAAAGAATTTTTAGATATTTGAAAGGGACAATAGAATATGGATTATGGTATGAAAAATCTGATGATTTTACATTGCAGGCTTTTACTGATGTTGATTGGACAAGTAATATGGATGACAGGAAGAGTACAAGTGGTGGTGCATTTTTTCTTGGGAAAAGGCTGGTTTCTTGGTTGAGCAAGAAGCAAAACTGTAATTCTCAATCTATTGTTGAGTCAGAATATGTTGCTACTGCAATAAATTGCACACAAGTTGTTTGGATGAAACAAATGCTGGAAGACATCGAAATAACTTTCAAAGAGCTAGTGTTTATTCATTGTGATAACACTAGCATAGTAAACATGTCAAAGAATCTTGTAATGCATTCAAAAACTAATCATATTTCTATTAAGTATCATTTCTTGATGGAGAAGGTAGCAAGTCAAGAAATTAGACTGGAATACATTAGCACAAAGGAATAGATAGCATATATATTTACCAAACCTTTTCCAAAAGATGCTTTTGAATATCTCAGAGGCATGCTTGGGGTGGTGGCCCCTCCTAGTGGTAATTAATTGATGTAGATATGAATTAGTCCAGTGGTTTTCAAAGCTATATCACTATCTGGACTTGATGTATGGATCTACTCCTTAGGGGGAGTGATCGTAGGAGAACACTATGGAGTACATTTGGGTGATCTTGCACCTAATTGTTAGACATGAAGATTTGAAAAAGATACACCTTAGAGAAGACTATAGATGAGTTATGGCACCCTTTTCCATTTCTGCTATAGGGGGAAGGAATCTATATGAAAATCCCTACTGTTTTGGGGAGACTTGTGTTGAGGATATTGAGAAGATTGTATTGAGAGAAAGTACTTTTGGATTGATGCATATGGATTTTCCCATATGTTTCCATCAATGCCAAAGGGGGAGATTTTTGGCTGATATCAATTTTGGTTACTGATCATGCTATTGATATTCATACTTTGTCACTGATGTCGACATATATTTCTGTGGAGAAAATAGACTTGCTACTTGACTGGAAGAAGTGTACGAACACCATACAAATGATCTAGAATGATTGAAGTTGGATTATTGCATAAGGATGTGTACTGACCTTATTCCTAAGGTTTCTTGACTTAAGGTTACATATTATGGATGTTATAGTTGATTTGGTGAAGACTATTTTTCTGCACTGTAACTGTGATTCTGGACAGAGCAGGTCTCTGTGTTTCTAGTATATCTTTCTGGCAAAGATACTTTAGATGATGTGAGCTTACTGGTGGACAGCCAACATATTTTAGAGTAATGGGTTGAGTTCTATTGTTATTTTGTTACTGGTGACATCAGTTGTGGCGTGTATTCTGGAGAAGACCTATTTACTGGCCCTCTTTAGACATGTAGCGTGTGGAATTAATTATGAGCGTGGATTACGGATCTGGAAGTATATGTGATGGATTGTAATTAATTTTTACTTGTTATAGGTACCGTGTGTATCTTAGCAAGGGGTTATATAATTATTTGTATGATGGAAAGCCTTAATCTGTCGGCCTAGTTAATTATGTATTAGGAAAGCTTAACTGGCCGACCTAATGAATTATTGTTAGAGGGTATATATGAATGATCTTTTCTTGTGGAGAAGGTGTGGAAGAGAAAAAGATGACAGAGATGTATGGAAGCTATGAAGCTTGTTGACTGCTATATATAGAGAAGAGTTGATGATTGGTATACTTTATTGGAACTAACCAAGCAAAGACAGTTTCTATCAGACAGTTCATTGGATTGTGTATTTGGTTTACACACTTGATTCAGATTGTAAATCCTTGAGGGTGGCTTTAACCTTCTTTGGGCAGTGTGCCTTGGCAGTGAGCCTACTATTTTCTTTGACTCCTAATAGGGTTTGTCTCCTAATAGGGACTGTGTACTGTAATGTTGTAACAAGCTCCTAACAGGGCTAATATCTTTTGACAGGGATACTATACTCTCAGTACATTATTTGTGGGTGTTAATTCCCACCGGGGTTTTACCTTTAACAGGGTTTCTTCGACAACAAATATTGTGTTATAGTGGTGGCATTTACTGTGTTATCATTTACTTTTGCTGATATGGTTTATAAAGTTTAAAGTTTAATAATCTATACTACAACTGATTCACCCCCCCTCTCTGTTGTCTTGTGGACTGTTATTCCTAACAATCCACACTTCAACTCGCCAGTCTCTCTATCATTCAAATTCATCTTTTACATAGACTCTATTTTTTCCTCTTAGTCTCCTTGATTAGGTTTTCCTTCGATTACTCTCACTCGTTAGATCAAATTTATGAACCCATTCAATGAATTTGATATTCGGTGAGTTATGTTAGCATCACCTCAGAACTTGAACTTTTCTTGGAAGTGGTACCATCACTTTTTCTACTTAATCTTTACCATAGATCATCACCTTGAATTTTCCTGATTGTAGATCTCTGTAACTAACTCTTCTTTATCCTTGTAATCTTCTAGATCACTATGGCTCTTCATTAAATGTCATTATGATCCTTGTTCCATGCTCGGTAACCAACTTTATGTACTCAGTGTGTTGGCTTGATCTCAGTGTCTTTGTGTCTCAGTGTCTCTTACCGACAAACACTTCCCTTTACTAACAGACTTCATCATGTTTAGTAACTTAACAGTTTCATTTACTGACTTGACCAATCTATTTTACTAGCTCGATAATGTCAAATGAAAAGTAGAAAAAAAATATACCAATATGATCTTATCATTGTTTGATATGTATTAACTTATCAATTAAATCATACTCTGAAAGATATGGCAATTCGATATAAACTAAAAATCAATTGCTTGACATAAATGAAAAAATAACAACTGAACTAATCCTTTCTATAATCTTGTATACCTCTTATCTCAGTCCTCATCATCATCACATTAGTTGAGTAACAACCAATGCTTTCAAAATCTCTTGCCCTATCATACAACTATCTAGCATTTTCTACTCATACCAACATGATCAAAGTCACCCTATCATACAACTATCTATCCTTTCTTAATCATATCAATGTAATTAAAATTTCCCTATCATATGGCTATCTAGCATAACAGAATTTTCTACATATACCAGCATACCATCAATAATTATTATCTCATCATGGTCTCTTTCATCTAGCATGCTAGATGCGATCTCACAGTATTTCAAGGCTTTTCCTTGGGAGCAACTCCATGTGTACAAAAGTCCCTCAAGTAAGTTTCTCTACTTTAGCTTGCATCTTCAATTATGATATGCTCACTAAAGTGGGAGCAAAATATAGTGTTAAAAATTACACCTCATGTAATTCCTCATTGCATAATGCTTCTACCTTAACCAAAAATCAGAATTCCATGTAAGCCTCTTTGAACCTCTATCCACTATCATTTTCATGTCCTAATTCTTGACCTCACAACCTATTTCTCTCAAGACAAGTACGTACCGTTAAGATGTTTGTGTGGCATGCATTCATCTCAAGAATCTATAGACACCCAAGTAGCGTAGGGATACTACAATTATTATCTTTGCAAAGAACACCTATTCCTACCACCCACCAATGTTGAGAATCCTTCAGCTAGCTTAAAATATCACAATTTGCCTTAATTTGTGGTGCAGAGCACCCTAGAGTTTTAGCTCCGAAACCCTAGCTGTTTAACAATGGTGGTCCGGGAGCAGATCACAGTGAACGATGAAGTTTTGTTTGGCTGGCAGTCTCTGTTATTCTCCTAAGCCTGAACAGTTCTTAACTCTTGTCACAAAGTCGCAGATGCTCAGCGGTCAACATAAAACAATGTATCGCGTAGTCGAAAGGAAACTGGCGGTTAACGAAAAACGGCTGCGAAAAGGCAATAACAGGGAATCCCGAAGTCGGCGGTTCAACAACAGTTAGTGGTAAATGTGTGCAACGTCATGACAATAGCTCATCGCACAGTTGGAAGGCTATCAGCGGTTAGTATAAAACCGGTGCAATAACGCGATCATAATGTATCGCAAGCTCGCGAGGTGATCGGCAGTTAAGTTCATAAGTGTGCAAGTGAGCGACGACCACTGCATCGCGTGATCGCAGGATAGCAGACGGTTAGTTTATAAACATTGCGAGTGCACGATAACGATGCCTTGCACAGTCGCAAGGAAATCGTCAGCTCGGTTCAAAGCAGTGCGAGCGCGTGACTACAACGCATCGCAGGGTCGCAGATGATTCGACAGCTCGTCTAGAAGAGGTGTGAGAGCGCGACAAATAGTGCATCGCACAGTCGCAGAGTAATGGACAGTTAGTGTTATGAATGTGCGAGAACACGATGACAATGCATCACCGGGTTGTAGAGTAATTGACAGCTAGTGTTTAAGTGGTGCGAGCGCAAGAAAACAATGCAACGCAAGGTCGCAGAGGAATAGGCAGCTCAATTGGAAGTGTTGCGAGTGCGCGACTACAAGGTATCACAAGGGCACAGGGTGAAGCATGCATAGTTAATAAGACTCGTGACAGTGCAACTAACATTCAAAACATAGATTGACTTGCCAACAACGCAGAGGGAAGTGGAAAAGTTAGTGACACTGAGGCAAATGAGGTCCACATCAACAACCATGTAGAGGAAGATCTTGATGACAGTTACAGGAAGAAGATGAAGAGCCGAGGCAGTTAGAATCTGCAGACGGACAGGTAACCTAAAAATGGTTACAAATCAAGAAGAGGTGGAATATATAATCGAGGAAGAAAACTTGTAGAAGGTTGTTGTTGGAGAACTGGAATTGCGAAGGCTAGCAGAAGAAGTTTTCTGTGTGTGTGAATTGTAACTTTCTAATTTTCAATAAAGAAGAGTTTTGGTGTGTTCTGTGTAAATTTGTGTTGTGTGCAATTCCTGTAGAGTAGGATTTTGAATTCAGTTAAACCTCATGGATGCTTTTTGAATTTGATAATCCATCCTATGGAGTGTGACTGTCAAGAAGCATCCCTCATGTACTTGTATTCTATTTTTGTGTCTGTGATTGAGAAGTGGCTAGTCAGAATGGTAGACAAGTCCTAGGCGAGCTTAATGGTCCGACTAGAGAACTTGTAGGAGAGAGAGATAGAAGGAGAGGGTGCATGACTGACTGTATTCAGTCATGAAGAGAAAGATAAGGTGAAGAGTGAGACACTTTGGTGGGTAGGAAACCTAAGGGAGAGGGAGTATAGAAATCCTTCTAGTTAGGGTCTGTGAGTAACCCTAAGAGACTCAAGTGTGAGTCTAGAGGATCCTAAAGTGAATAGGATCCAAGGTGAGATTCCTAAGAAAGGAGTAGGAGTCTAGGAGCAAGGTGACCTCCCCATCAGATTGGTATCAGAGCTCAGTTAAAGATTTGGGTTTGAAATTTGTAGATGTTTCAAAGTACTGAGGAATCAGTAGGAGAATCAGCCATGGTGACAAATGTCGAGCTGGATAAAGAGGTGAATGAGCAGAAGGAGACAAATAGACTCCTTGAGGAAACTCTAGAGTTAATGAGAAAACAACTAGAGGATATTGCTGATAAAGTGACTGGAGAAGCAGAGAGTTCCAATAAAGGAAAAGTTGTTGCAGAGGAGGATGTTATACCA
>MU228142.1:1502222-1525328 GCA_018584345.1 Thuja plicata | reverse complement strand
TTGCTCACTTATTTTTCAAGGAAATAGTTAGAATTCATGGTTTTCCAGTAAGCATAGTGTCTGACAGAGATGTCAAATTCATGGGTCATTTTTGGAAGACCTTATGGAGAAGATTGGGAACTAAATTGTCGCACAGTTCTTCCTACCATCCTCAAACAGATGGCCAGACAGAAGTTATCAATAGAGTGTTGGGAAATTTGCTTAGATGCTTAACAAAGGAGTATGGACAAGCCTGGGATCAAGTGTTACCAGAGGCAGGATTTGCTTATAATGATAGTGTTAACAGGACTACAGGGAAAAGCCCATTTCAGATTGTATATGGGATGCATCCACGTGGAGTTTGTGAACTCAGAGAATTAAAAGAAAAAGGAGTGATAAGTGGACATGCTGATGACTTTGCACAGTCTATGAAGGAGATACATGATCAGGTGAAGAAGAATCTGATTGAGGCAAATCAGAGATTAAAACAGAAGGTGGATGAAGGAAGAAGAGAAGTCCAATTTCAAATTGGAGATCTGGTGATGGTACATCTGAACAAAGCCAGATTACAGAAGGGGATTCCTACTAAGCTACAAATGAGGAGAATAGGTCCCTGCAAGATATTGGAGAAATATGGGCAGAATGCCTATAAAATTGATTTACCTAACAATTTGGAAATGTCACCTATTTTTAATGTGCAGGATTTGATTCCATACAGAGGACCAGTGATACCTGAGACTACTCAAAAGATGGAAGTAGGAAAAGATGTTCAAGATATACAGGTGAAGAATAAGTCCAAGTTTCAAGTAGAGAAAATCTTGGATTCACGAGTTTAGAAGACAACTCGACGAAGGGTATACAGAGAATATCTTGTCAAATGGTTAGGGTTACTAGAAGCAGAAGCTACATGGATGGACGAAGAAGACTGCAGAAAGCAAGGAATTAGTTCGGCATTGTTGCCGACTAATCCAAACTAATTTCTCCTTCTCAGAGGGGGGAGTATGGTGCAGAGCACCCTAGGGTTTTAGCTCTGAAACCCTAGCTATTTAACAATGGTGGTCTGAGAGCAGATCATAGTGAATGATGAAGTTTTGTTTGGCTGGCAGTCTCTGTTATTCTCCTAAGCCCGAACAATTCTTAACTCTTGTCGCAAAGTCGCAGATGCTCAGCGGTCAACATAAAACAGTGTATCGCATAGTCGGAAGGAAACTGGTGGTTAACGAAAAATGGCTGCGACAAGGCGGTAACAGGGAATCGCGAAGTCGGCGGTTTAACAATGGTTAGTGGTAAATGTGTGCGACGGCGTGACAATAGCTCATCGCACAGTCGAAAGGCTATCATCGGTTAGTGTAAAACCGGTGCGACAACGCAATCATAATGTATCGCAAGCTTGCAAGGTGATCGACAGTTAAGTTCATAAGTGTGCGAGTGAGCGACGACCACTGCATTGCGTGATCGCAGGATAGTAGACGGTTATTTTATAAACATTGCGAGTGTGCGATAATGATGCCTCGCACAGTCATAAGGAAATCATCAGCTCAGTTCAAAGCAGTGCGAGCGTGCGACTACAACGCATCGCAGGGTCGCAGATGATTCGACAGCTCGTCTAGAAGAGGTGCGAGAGCGCGACAAATAGTGCATCGCATAGTCACAGAGTAATGGACAGTTAGTGTTATGAATGTGTGAGAACGTGACGACAATGCATCGTCGGGTCGTAGAGTAATTGACAGCCAGTGTTTAAGTGGTGCGAGCACGTGACAACAATGCAGCGCAAGGTCACAGAGGAATAGGTAGCTCGGTTGGAAGTGCTGCGAGTGCACGACTACAAGGTATCGCAAGGTCGCGGGGTGAAGCATGCATAGTTAATAAGACTCGCGACAGTGCGAATAACATTCAAAACATAGATTGACTTGCCAACAATGCAAAGGGAAGTGGAAAAGTCAGTGACACGGAGGCAAATGAGGTCCACGTCGACAACCATGCAGAGGAAGATCTTGATGACAGTTATAGGAAGAAGATGAAGAGATGAGGCAGTTAGAATCTGCAGACGGACATGTAACCTAAAAATGGTTACGAATCAAGAAGAGGCCTAATATATAATCAAGGAATAAAAATTGTAGAAGGTTGTTGTTGGAGAACTGGAATTGCGAAGGCTAACAGAAGAATTTTTCTGTGTGTGTGAATTGTAACTTTCTGATTTTCAATAAAGAAGAGTTTTGGTGTGTTCTGTGTAAATTTGTGTTGTGTGCAGATTCCTGTAGAGTAGGATTTTGAATTCAGTTAAACCTCATGGATGCTTTTTGACTCTGATAATCCATCCTATGGAGTGTGACTATCAAGAAGCATCCCTCATGTATTTGTATTCTGTTTTTGTGTCTGTGACTGAGAAGTGGCTAGTCAGAATGGTAGACAAGTCCTAGGCGAGCTTAATGGTCCGGCTAGAGAACTTGTAGGAGAGAGAGATAGAAGGAGAGGGTGCATGACTGACTGTATTCAGTCATGAAGAGAAAGATAAGGTGAAGAGTGAGACATTTCGGTGGGTAGGAAACCTAGGATAGAGGGAGTATAGAAATCCTTCTAGTTAGGGTCTGTGAGTAACCCTAAGAGACTCAAGTGTGAGTCTAGAGGATCCTGAAGTGAATAGGGTCCAAGGTGAGATTCCTAAGAAAGGAGTAGGAGTCTAGGAGCAAGGTGACCTCCCCATCAATTTGGGGTCCTCTTATTACATTTTTGTCTTTCTTCTTTTTTGTTTAAAACCTCCATCATCTTGGACAATTCTCATAGTGTTTGGTACTTCACATTGCAATTCCACCACCTTTGTCACTATCTCATCTTCATCCCATCAAGCTTTAGCTTCGTGACTTCAAAGGGGGATTTACTCATATCACCTCATCTCATTCCACGTTATCATATCATAGTGTCTTAATCATATTCTTATTATTTACTTTATTATCATTTTTATCATATGTTGATTATCTATTACCTCTATCTAGTTGTTGTGGAGATGGAAACACCAAAGCAAGGACTTGACTAAGGCGGGTGTCCAAACAAACCCAACATTATCCCTTTTTGTTTGTGTGTAGGTTTTGAAGGAGGAAGGAGTAGAAGATCTTGGGATTCTTCTACCTTGTATCTCTAAGCTTTACTTTTCCTTTGTTTTCCCTCATAATAGTTATTTCTTTAGCTTAGTTATCTTTTTGTTTCCTACTTTTAGAATAGTCATAATTTTTATTTATTTAATCTCTATCTTGTACCTTTCCTCTTTTGATTTGTGTACCCTAGCCATACAGGACCTACGTGCACCATTGTCATTCTATATATGCATTGTAGTCTAAAGCTCGCTCTAGCGTCTAGGACAATGAGCTCACAAAATTGAGTAGTGGGTCTTGATAGTTTGTTCTTTTGTTTGGAGTAATCAAAATAGTTATATTTGTTAGTATAGTTAGTGTATTTAAATTTCTTTATTTCATCTTGCATTCCATTTGTGTCTTGATTTCAAGTTAGTCAATTAATTTTCTTGATCACCCTAGTTCACAAAAGTGCTAGTTTAGTGAGGTGGTGCAAGGGCCAATTTATCCCTTGAGAATTTATCAATCTCGAGGGTGGAAAATTGCCTTCTCCACAATATGACCTTTGTGGCATCTAGAATTCCATTTATTTGGCAATAAAATGACATTGTTAACCAACATTTGATAATTATACTGTAACAAGTTGAATCTATGCTTTATTGATATGAGGGAGCACAAAGCCTACTACAAGTTCACATGCCATAAACTATAAAAATTGTGGAGATAACCACAAGAAAGCATGTTATTAAGTTATTTTTACTTTAAAGACATCCTTGTATGCTCAAAAAATGAAGATGTATTATAGCAGATATTCATCTTACAAATGGAGTGGTATCCCAAAGAAGATGTCATTCTCACAAGCATGTGTCAATCTCAAAACATAAGATTAAAGAACATATGGATCAACACCCACTTTGAGGCATATAATATAATATAAACGTGAATTTATTCTAGATTTTTATTGTTAGGAGTATGCAAAATTGCCAATCATCAATGTCCTCCAACCATCTTGTCCATCCTGCCATTTGCACCAAAATTCAAGGTTGATTTGGGGTATAGATTGCACCTCTAGACATAAAAAATAGAAAAATCTTGATGCAATGCAATTCCTTTGAATCATATTTCGAAGTAGAATACTTAAGCATGGTGAAG
Organism: Thuja plicata; assembly: GCA_018584345.1. NCBI lineage: Eukaryota > Viridiplantae > Streptophyta > Pinopsida > Cupressales > Cupressaceae > Thuja > Thuja plicata. The sequence continues at coordinate 1,521,129 of MU228142.1, read as the reverse complement.
CTAGAAAACTTGAAAAATTACATATTTGGGCAATTAATCACATGTTTATGCCAAGTTTCTAGCTATTTTAGGGGCAATCTTTTCTCACATTTTATCCTATTCCAAGTTCAAAGGCCCTATAATGCTAAGAAGCATTTAACTTCTTTACAAACAATGTTTACAAAGGAAATTTTTCATGTCACGTAGATTGAGACTCCAAACATGTCAGAAAATATCAGGAACTCAAGAATTAGTCTGTTTAAATGTTAGTAAATATTAAAATGTTAAAAAACTTCAGTGCAGATAGTTGAGTTCAAAAGAAAAACTTCAATGATTTTTGTGAAAAGATGGTAGACTCCTTTTAGTATGAAACCAATAAAACAACAAGGGCAGCAAGCGCAGCTAGAGTCCCTACCTATTGCTTCAAGTAGTTGTATAGTGATTGGAAAGTTTGTTCCGAATGTAATGCTACAGTTGTCAAATACATAAAAAGGTGAAACAAAGATTGTGAGATTATTATGTAAACCCTAAATCCTCAATGGACAATACAAAAGCAAAATGAAATAGATAAGCAAATGGTAAATGAAAAGAAACAAGGTTGAAGGGGAAAGGGGAGGAGTTACATATTGCGTTCTGGGTTCGATGTCATAGACTTTGGTTTTTATGAAGGCTTACCAGCCACATGAAGAAGAAAAAAAACCATAGCACCTGGCCCAGGTTGATATTTTTGCAAGTTTCGTTCGAATGCCCCAATACCCATCTCAAAAAACACTTCATCTTCACAAATGAAGTGGAAATTTTGCACTATGTAGTTGCTACCAACTCTATCACTGCTACTGATATATAACTATACGAAATCAATCATTAAAGTTGAATCTTCAAATAGTCCCCAACTAATGAGATCCTGAAATTCCATTGTTAAAGTTATGAAAATATGAATTGCATTGATTATCTAGTCTAGAAGAATTTATGACCTTTTGATCCTGTGTTTGAAAACTTTTCTTCATTTAATCAGCTTCTTTGCAAAGGAATGTGTTAACCGGTAACTATTGGATTCAACAGAACAAAAATTTAGTATTGTACATTGGACATGTTTAATGACATACTGAAACATAGAATAAAAATTTAGTATTTTATGTTGGACATGTTTACTGTAATATATTTATTTATGTTTCTGAACTCGTGTAATGTTTCTTATAGTTAATTCCTCTATTACTACACTAATTATGTAATTCATCTATGTCACCCTTGAAATATTGACTTTACAGGGTCAATGGACCCTGCTACAAAGGGTCTATTAATATCCTCTTTATATGGTCTGTTAATCTCCTCTTTATATGAAAGATTAAGCAAAAGTTCATAGAATTCGGTGAGGGAAACATATAGACCCTGCTACAAAGGCTCTATTAATCTCATGGTACCATCTCTTTGTATAATCCCACTACAACACGTTAATCAAACTAAGATTAAGAATAGAAGATATAGAGAGATTCTGGATAAATTTCCAGCAACGGTTTTCTTGCTATACGCAACAATCCAAACATAAATGAAAGCCTCCTAAAATATGTCAGAAAGGCAGCTAACACCTAAAGGAAAAGGAGCAAATCATTTCCAAAATTTCTAGATAGAAACTCTTGATAATATATGGTTCTGAGCTATGTCTTTGCATGAAGAATGCCAAATAAGCCGAATTATGTACCAATAACAATATAGAAATGGAGTGCTATAAGATCTGTGTTAGAAATTACAATGCACTACATACCACATTGGCATCCTTTCGTAGCATTGAACACAGGGCTCCGCTTGAATTCTCGTCCAAGTCAAACCACCCAATTTCAAAAGTTGAAATCTTACCCAACCTCATGAGCCGAACCCTTCTGGTTAGAAACTCCCCCATGGTGGCAAAGTTATAATGCTTAAGAAAGCTCACCATACAAGACCACAGGGATAAACACAGAAAAATGACGCAATAGATCTTCACCTTTCATTTCATCTCATCTTCATCTTTCAAGAACAAAATTATAAGATGTTTTGTGGCTTATTACTCAACTTCTGAGGTGGAGAGAGTGATGGAAGGGGAGACTGTGACGACACAAAGATAGGATTGAAGAATCCGCATGTTTCGTAACGAGAAACACAACTTCCCAAGGCAGCCTCCCCTCCTAGATGAGTTCCATTTCTTGTCGCAATGAACACCTTAACAGTTACTTTCCTTAAGCATGTGTTGCAGTCTTTATGAGATGCTGAATCACTCCAACACTGAACCAGACTGTATATCGGCTGAAATTTTGAGAATGGATTTGACGATCCAGTAGAATAGAAACGAGGAGATCGAAGGGCTTCATCTGAAAGCTTTGTCAAAAGCTGCCATACAGCCGCACTGAGCTCATCAAGCTCAACTATAATCATTCCTCCATTGTGAGAAATCGATATATTAGTATCAAGTACTCCAAAGAAGGAATAGTTGTGGTATCACATGAAGCACTTGGGCAGCCAAGCCCTAGCGCCTATGGAATTTGTACAATGTTGGCAAACGTTGGTTCTTTCTGACTTGGAATAGTAGAAGCATTCCTCGTCTGTTGCATCTCCCCAGTATTGGAGAAGGTCATACACTCTGTATGGAGTTCTGCCAAACACAATGGTATTGAAACCATTTGACGATGATGATGTATTATTCACAAGATTGTTAAGAATTGTATTCAAATTTCTCCCAAATTTAGCACTTGTAAAGTTCTGAGGGTTACATGTATACAGAGGAACATCATAAAAAGTTTTCACTACATTGGGAATATAGAATAAGAAGAGCACAACACAGACCATACAAGACCATGGGGATAAACACATAAAAATGGTGCAATAGATCTTCACCTTTCATTTCATTTCATCTTCATCTTTCAAGAACAAGATGCCTATCACGGAGATCGATGCATGGCTCTAGAACTGCTGCATGCACAGAACACATGGAGAGGCATTGCCATCTATCATGACCTGTTATAGTCCACAGAAAACCCTACATAGAAGACACGTTCGTTCTATATTTTGAGCATTTTTTCTAACAGAAAATGATTAAACCACTAGGAAAAATAGGGCAACCAATCATAAAATAGAAATAAAAGGAAATAATCTTTGTTTAATGCAATAATTCCTAACAACCATAAGATATATGAGGTTGTGCACGATTTCCAAAAAAGCAACTAATAGTAAAAAGTACTCAGGAACATTAGTCTCATGCCTAAGGGCAGGGACTAACAATGTCCAAATGACAAAAGTTTCATGACAGTCATTCATATGCTAAGACTCCTTCTCACTTAAATGCTTAATGAACATTCTATATTTATGTGAATGAAGATTTGTTTTTCTTGCATCCACATGAAGTATGACTAATCATAGTTTTCAAAATGGTTAAGTGAAAAACAAAGCTACCCTTATAAACACTGGAAAATACCATGAGGACTAAAGCTTATCATGCAACATGAAAACAAGTACTTAAATAGACCTTTTTTCCTCACACGAACACTCAGTCATCACTGCACATTCTGGTATTTATGAAAGTGGATAAGTGTTTTTTCCCTCATCCGTAAGAAGCCTAGTAGATTATAGATTTCAATCATAGGAACAAGAAAATCAAACAACAGTCAGAACAAACATATAGACATCAGGAAATACCACAAAGACTACTGTCTATTTGGGTGCTGGAATACCAAATGTTGGATATGGTCAATTCTGGAAGATGCTACAATTCTAGAAGATACATATTCTAGAAATGATTTTCGGAATATGGGTTGACCCGTTTGGTTCACCCTGAAGATAACTGAGCATATGCATACATAATTTTAATTGTTTATTTCTTAATTTTTTTGAATATGGTACATGTGTGTATATGTGTATATATACACACATACACATGTGTGTATATATACATATGTGTATATATACATATATGTGTGTATATACACACACATACAGACATGTGTGTCTACACATACATACACACATATACACACATTTGTGTATATATACATATATATGCATATACACATATACACATATATGTGTGTATATATACACATGTGTGTGTGCATATATACACACATGTCTATACACATGTTTATACATGAATGTATATATACATGTATATATATACACACATGTGTATATATACATGTGTGTATATACACATATGTGTATATATACACACATAAACATACACATATATGTATATATACATGTGTGTATATATACACATGCATGTATATATATACACACATGTATGTGTATATATACATGTATGTATATATACACATATATGCACATATACATACATTTGTGTATATATATGCATATACATATATATATATATACACACATTTATGTATACACACACACACACACACACACACATTTACATATCTATCATGTTACGGATCCGACGAGATATTAAATTTGCTTTTGTAAAAATTGAAATTGGAATTTAAAATTTCAATTCCACCTATTTATGTGGAAGATTGATATGCCCATTTTGAGGCAAAATGAGAATTTCGTAATTCCAATTCAATTTTTATTCATAGACCCAAACATGGAATTGTGCATTACCTAGAATTAGATAATGCCAATTCCAGTCTAATTCCAGCCCCCAAACAGGTTATAGTTAACATCCTGAAAAGTTTCAACCAAAATGATTAATGCCCTAATGATCTATAATAACAAATTATACTTTAAAATATCATAAATAACACAACAATTTAAACTTCAATTACAAAAGCAAAAAAAAAATACAGAAATAATTACACCTTCAAATCAACTTTTCATTCCTTTAAAAAAACTTTTTAAAAACACCTCTACAAACTATATACCATTCTTTTATTTCATGCCTATCTTTATACTATTTAGAAAAAATCAACCTTCAAAAAGATCCTTATCTCTTGCAAGTGATGACTTAGGAAACAAGTCTAAATCATTATTGTACATCTATATTTATTACTATTAGACTTAATTAGTTAAATAAAAGACACCTTGTGATATTGATATTGTTGCAATAAATTCACCAACTAGTTTATTTAAAATGTGTGGATGCAATCTCTAATGGTAAAAATGTTTCACATTATCATGTTGAATTTGGAAACATAGTCCAAAAGATTTCCTTTGTTCATGCTCACTTTTCATATTAAGAGAGCCTAGAATTATGTACCATTTCTCTAATGAAGAAATAGACCCAACAAAAAACAATAATTCAACCTTTAAGTATCCCCTGCATGAAGAATTTATGAAACATGTCATTTATTTAGCAAACCAATATGTAGAATAACGTTATATGAACCTTATTACCTGAGATACTTATGTCAACAAGGAAAGGCTTCCCCAACCTCACTAGGCACATAAGCACCCTATTTTGCAAGGGCAATGAGAAACCTAAATTGTGTCTTTTTAATTAATATACAACATTTTCCAGCCATCTAGCTGAGCCTTGGTGACCATACATTTTAGAAACTTGTGACCGGAAATTAGAATTCACCTTTCAAGGAATTTTCTATGTACACTTTGGGAATGATGTAACATCTCAAGGAAGAGCATATTTTCTTTTTAAACTATAGTTTTGTAGACACTAAAAAATGAATAGAATTGCGAGTTCATATTTAACTACTAATTATTCTTCTATTAATTAAATAATTCTTTAATTGTGTAATTAATCATCTTAAGTCTGCTATATGCTAATCTTTTCATCACTTAATCATTTCTTAGTATTAATTAAATAATTAAAATTATTTAATTAATTTCACCTTAATTAATTGGTTTTTATTAGTTAATAAAATTCAATTTCTAAATTCTCAAAATTTAAATAATTATCAATAATTATTTAAATTAGCTAATTATTTCTTCTCAATTAAATTAATAACCCAAAATTAATTTAATTTCCTTTCTAACTAATTTCTATTTAATTTCATTTAATTTAAAATTAACTCCGCTTTTTTCTAAATTGAATTTTTAATTTGATTTAATTCTAAAATTCCAAAAATCGGAGAAAAGCAGTTTTATGAGGAATTAAGAATTCTGAAAATAAAAAAGGAGCTTTTATCAATAAAAGAATTTTGAAAACCAAAAAAGAGCTTTAAATCGATAAAATCATTTATTTATCCTCAAAATTGAAAATTGAAAATCATTCTTTTAATCAAAAAATCAATTGCTTTTTGGAAATTGATTTTCTCCAAATTGATTTATATTATCTTCTTTCTTTTTCTCCTCAAAATAAGAATTTCTTCATCTTCACTCCATCTCTAATTATCTCGTCCGTTCAATCTTCTTTCACACGATCAATCTCAACCGTCAATCAGTCTACAATCTCTATATAAACCCTCGTCAAACCCATTTGAATCATCACAGTTTTTGAGAGCACAATCACGATTTTGGAGAATACAATCTTTTTGCAAGTTTTTCAAGTACATTGTGATTAACTTCGACATCAATCATTTTATCAATTTCTCATATCTCCCAAATCATAAACGTTGCAAAGCATCAACTCTGAGCACCATTAAAACAACATTTTAGAAGGAGAAGAGAGAAGAAATAGAGGCTTGGATTAAATATTGGTTTGCGCATAATAGCTTATTTGATTTCTAATAGATTAAGTTTCATTTCTATTGTTTGCGGGGCTTTATGTTTATTATTAGTTCATTATTTGTTTAGTTCGGTGCTACTAATCCTCTATTTGAGCTTGTGCAGATTTATCCCCATACATTTTGGTGAACCCAACGTGAACTTACAGCCTGAAAATTGCTTGTAGACAACCAATAGATCCCCTCGGTCTCGGTCGTACGGTCGAGGCTTCGTCATTTATTTTATTTATTTATTTTTGAGGGTTTTCATGTTATTTTATAATTGACAAAAGAATTGCGCAACTGACAAGCAAATTTCACAATCAACCTATTTATTACCGCAATCATTTGTTCTTATTTCACAATTGTTGTTTCTATTTCACAATTGATTATTCAATGTTTAGTCTCTATTTTATGTAGTATTTCGTAACTGATAACCGAATTTTGCAATTGCAGATATTATTTCACAACTGATACAGATATTTCACAATCGTTAAACCTATTTTGCAATCACATAAATAATTTTGCAATTGCTCTGTTTAATATTTTTGAGCAGTTTTGGATAAGTAATTCAATGTTATTTTTCTTTTTTTCTTGGTTTCTATGCATGAATGAACAAATGAAAAATGGAAAAGAAGATAATCAGGCGCATTCCAGGGTTTAGGTTACAAAAAGCATCCAAAAGAAGAATCACTCATTATCACACACAACGAAGGGAAGCTCTTGCAATCATAACTGAAAATCAAATCGAACCCTTTGGTAGACCTATATCAATTCTCTTAAACATTTTTCAGCAAAATACAAGGTTACTATAAGTTGTGATGCTCTTAATAATCCATGAGTTTCTAAATCACATTTTTTGAACACTGACCTTCTTTTCTAGCTTGTGGCAGAAAATGAAAAATACGCATGTCAAATACTCCATTTCTTTAACAATTTTCTTGCTGGAGGGGAGGGCTTGAAACATAAGAGAAATCCAAAATAGGGATAAATTCATCTTCTATTGTTTCTTGTATTTTTTCTGCTTGATTCAGCTTAGGAACACTTCGATTTGGGGCTCTTAAAAGGAACTATGTTCGTGTCAAACACACTTGAATTAGAGCTTAATAAATGAACATTTGTCTTGTGTATCTGGAATGCTTATACATCTATAGAGTGGTCCCACTGTTAACATACACTATCCTCTCCCACTGGCTCTCGTGGTCATTGGTGCAAGAGAAAAATGTTAACGACGCTCAATTTTTATTTTTAGAGGGCGACCTTTGGTGGGAAAAGAGGTACTCACCCCAAAGGACGACCCAAGCGGTAACAAGATAAATCCAAGATAATCTAAACTGATATATAAAAATGTGGTTGTGATTAATGTTACAATCAACAGGTGTGAGTTCGTTATGTCAGTGAAAATCTCCTTTAGTATCCTTGTGATGCATTAAAATCCTTCATTGGAAGATGTAAAACATCTTATTTTGAAAGGACTGGGAGAGCCCCCTTAATTTGGAATATCATTTAAATATAGCCACTTGAAAGGATGCCCTTACTAAAGAACCAATGTTTTTAGTTGCCAAAACACCCTCTACTTGTTGATATGGAAGGTCGGAGACCAACTAAGAGGCCTCACATACTTGTAATTCCTCGTAGAGATAGAAATTCCTTGAAAAATGGTGTCCCTTAGAATTCAAATTTTGGTATGCCCAAGATGTGTGTGTCGTGGAGGGGAGCTAGTGCTTCCAAACTTATAATCTATCTACATTGAATAAGTGCAGCTGGATTTTATCCAAGTGGGGACTCAACGGTATTGTCCTTGCCAACCATAGGGTTGTTATTCTATCTGATTAATCTTGGATCTAAAAAATACTGTGTCTACTGTGTTTTCTTGTGTGATCATTTTAAACACAAAACCAACATCTTACAAAATCAAAGCGAGTCAAACATGCTAAATGTCTAGGGTGTCAACAACAGTCTGTTCCAGAAAACATTTTACCTCACTGTCCCGGACTCCATTTTATCAGGAAACTTAAAAATGCAATCAAATTTCCAAACTGTCATATGTTTCCACAATCGCCAGAAGTTTTCCACAATTGATGAAATTTTTCCACATTTGACCTGTTTATTACCGCAATTGAACCTTTTTATTGCCGCAATCGCCAGAAGTTTGTCGCAATTGATTTAAAGACCTGTGCACTTGTTCTGTCAAAATAGTCTGGTTTCCTCTGTCAGAATACTTCATTCTATCAGCCCAAAACCTTGGAAAAGTCTTTTGTGTCATGTGAAGGGTCAATGTATATTTCAGGAAACAATAGAGAATCAATGAAATCTCAAACACCTAGGATTACCTCTCTTTTTTGGTTTAGTTATTGTTTAGCATTGATAATTTAGTGGTTCAAATCAGATTATCTTGGTCTCATTATCTCAGTTTCATCACTCTTTTATAAAGAATTTGTCTCATCCAAGACAAGATTCAAATCATATCCTATCATCATCAATTCTAAGATCAAGAGAATTTGAAGTTTGTTCTTAGAATTACCCTTGTTAAACAGGAACTTGAACCCTCTTTGAGAGGTTTTCCCTTTTGTTTTTTTACGTCACTCATTTCAGTTAAATCCTACATATCGCAATGTCTTTTACACCTTACAAAGGATCAACTACTAGGTCACGTGCTAGGAATCAACTAGAGGAACCTTATGTCAACCCTTTTCCTCCATGGGAAGGGGAACTAGAAATCGATCCTTTTACACATATGGACCCCTCTTTCTACACTGAAAATGTTCCTGAAACTTCACATGTCTCACATAGACCAACTATTTTTCAAGACATTACAAAATGAGAGTTAGAAGACGTAGAACACGATGATTTCTCTTCACGAGTTGTAGATTTTGTTGTGGAAACAAATCTTGAAAGATTCTTAGCAATTCTATTAGAAAAAGGACTCAAACTTCCATCTGGGTTTTATGTCTCAAGAATGTGGCCGAAAAAACCATTATCAGGTCATAATGTAATTGGGAATTCTCAATTTGATCATGTCTTATCCCATATAATGTCTATTCCACTATCAACCTAAACAGTGACATCAAAAACAACTTATGCACAAATGAGATTTTCAAATCACACCGGTTCATCTTCAGCCCAAAATGTGACAAGTGCTTAGACAGTTCTGGCAATAACCTGTGGCTTATCACAAGCAACAATATCTTTCCCTCTAGTGTCAACTACTCAAGCAAATTGTAACCCACTTGCATCACAAACTTTCTGCACTACACTTGGATTTAGCTCATCATAACAAGTAGGACCAATCTATGTCGGTCCCACTTACAGTCAACGTCCTCCAAGGGTTACATATTTGTTTCAACAACAACAACAACAACAACTCAAACCTCAATATGTACCTCAAACAAATACATTTGGAAATCGGTACCAAATTCATGGAAGGTCATATATTCCAACACAACTGTTCCAAAGACATAATCTCATAACAGGTACTGGATCACGATCAAATGTTACAAATGTCTCTCAATCCCAAATTGACCTTCTAACACAACAAATGAAAACACTGCAAAACCAAGTCTTGAATTCCCAAAATCAAGGGCAGACTAAATCTTACACTGTGGAAGACTTATAGGCTTATCCTTTTGATCGCTTGCTAATCATGCCTCCGTTTCCTGCACACTTTGCAGTACCCAAATTTGACAAATACAGAGGGAATCCCAATCCTGTGGAACACATTAGGGAGTTCTTTTCCAATTGCATTGAGGTATCACATAATACAAAATATATTATGATATTATTACCCTAGAGTTTAGTCGAACTAGCAATGGAATGGTTTTCTCACTTAGCTCATGGTATTCAATCTTGGGGAGAATTAGCTAAATGATTCATTGATCATTTCCATCACAACATATAACACAAGGTTAGCATTAAGGAGTACCTCTGCAATATCAAACAAAAGGAAGGAGAATATTTCCCAAAATTATTGCAAATATGGAGAAGTACAGCTAACATAATCCCATATGATGTTCCTGAATAAGATCACATAGTCATGTTTGTTGATAACCTTGTCCCAGATATGGCCTACACTATAGAACTGCAACTTTCTCCAGATTTTAAACAATTGACCGAACAAGGCATTTGATGTGAGAAAAACTTAATCAAGAGAGGAATCCTTGCTGATCTAAATAAATCAAACACCACCAAAAATTCTAATGAAAAACCTAAGTGGTGGAATAAAAACAAGAACATTACCAATGACGGTGTCACTGATGTTAAGAACGTCAACTATGTGCAACCTATGGTCTCATTAAAGGGGGAATCAACACCAAGTCAAATTCCTATGGCACATACATCCTTGCCAAATTATCAAATGCAAATGCAAGGGTCAAATAATCAAATGGAGAATGTCACACAATCCCAACCCAATGTTCAACATCAACAAAGGGCTCCTTTTCCAAAATGTGACTTTACACCCTTAGGGGAACCACTCAAAGAAGCACTTAAGAAGTTAATCCAAAGCAATCTTATCACCTTACCTGAGATAAGAGAATTTGAGTATGGTTCTTTTAAACCTAAGTGGTGGAGGGATAATGATTTATGTGAATATCATCGTGTTAAAGGTCACAAGACATCAAACTGTTATCATCTGAAGAATGCTATTCAAGACATGATTGAATAACGCATAATTGATGTCACTAATGTTCAACCCAAAGGAAATAAGGACCACATAATTTTCAATGATCCTTTACAAAGCCATAATAAAGGAAAGACCCTTGCATGTGGTGGACAATAAAAGAAGGTCAATTATACCTATACTACCTCTGATAACACAATAAATTGTCTTAATCCTACTGAATACCAAATTACAACCATTAATATCGGACATGACAACTCTAAATGAGTAGTCACTACCCATCACACCAAGGTTATATTACAAGGGGCACCTTCTACTTCTACTACACCTGCAACTGTTGCACAACTTCCTAATCCACAATATAATTTGGTGGATCAGCTCAAGCACACTCCCGCTCAGATTTCTATTTTTGACTTATTGTGAATATCCCCTCAACATAAGCAAGCACTGGATTTGGAACCTAAAAAAGTAGTTGTCCCTAGGGACATATCTCCTAAGAACTTCCAAGCTATGATCAATTACATTGCTTCCAATAAACATGCTACATTTACAGACCACAATGTTCCTATGCACAAGCCTCTACACAATGATCCCTTACATTTACTTGTCCAAGTGCACAAACACACAATCAGATGAGTCCTCATTGATGGTGGGGTTGGATTAAACATTTGTACTCTAAGAGTAATAAAGACCTTGGGATACTCAGAGTCAAGCATTGATATCACTAGACACATCAACATTACGCCATATGATGAAGAGGAAATATCATTAGAGGGTGTCCTTATTGTACTAGTCAAAATAGGACCCGTAATGAAAAGCACTCCATTTCAGATCTTAGATCTTGAAATTGGATATAAAATGTTCCTAGGCATACCATGGATTCATGAAATGCAAGTTGTATCATCTACCTATCATCAATGTGTTAAATTTCCTTATCAGGTTACATAAATCATTATAGAAGGAGATCCAAACCCCTTCCAATATTGTCATAATCTAAGGGGTAGTACAAAAAACTAGGTACCATTAAATCAAGAAGTAAGTGTGCCTTCTACTTCTAGTTCGATTCCCAAATATATACCAAGGGCGAGAATCAAAATATCAATCCAAGAAAAAGGATGTGGTGAGTATTGCTATGAGGAATCTTTCACTATTACTAAAATGCCTTTGTCACCGAGATCATTTGGTCGTCCAAGGATAGTGGAAAAACAAGAGCTAATTATTTTCAAATGCCCACCTATCACATTTGTTAAATGGGGTGATTTGAGTGAGAAGGATCCTTGTAATTCTAACATTAACACACGGTTATACCAAGATCCCTAAGAAATACCATCAACACATTTACCTTTGAATCAGTATGGACCAGGATACACTATGTTACAACAATTTGGGTATGACAGAACTACAGGCTTGGGTGCAGCCCAAGAAGAAATAATGGAGATATCATTACCACCTACCTAGAGGAATACAAGAGGACTTAGTTACAGACACTCTAGAACAAGGGTGGTTCTCCAAGGTGTTCAAGAAACCAGTAGTCCAAACTAGGGGTAAAATCATGAACAGACCTAGATCAATAACATACTTCCACAAACATTGCCACAAGAATTGGAAACCACAATCTCTAAATTGTTCCTTGAATAGGAAATCCCAGATTCTATAGGAAATGAAATACCTGAAAAGCATTCTAGTGTGATCGATTCTCATGAGTATGAGCGGACATCCCTCCATAATATTGAGTTTGACACACCTGGTCATTCCCCTAGATCCACTAGTACCATGAACATAAATTAATTTTTCGATCAAATAAACCTCAAAGACCAACCCTATGTTGATACACATATTGATGTACATTCCTTAGATGGTGTGTCTACCTCCCAATCTAGAGTTTTTAGAACTACCATTGCAGTTCCATTTGTCCAAGCTGAGTTGTCTGTTAACACCGATCTTTGCTTAGTCCACCCTGAGTTAATCAACTAGGATCAAACAAGGACGTTTGAATCTAGATAGTTTTGAAAATGATGAGGCCATTGTAGAATACATGGGGCTTCAAGACAAGATTCTAGCTAGAGATCACAAGGCTAGATTCTCCAATGACCTGGATAGATTTGCATACTTCAAAGAGGAGGCTCCTCTTTCTAGTCGCAAAAGTAAAAGTAAAAATGAAAAATAAAGGTCATTAAGTTAAAACCAAAAAGCACTTTCTGACCATAAAAAGGTAAAAATAAAGAACATATCTTCTAGTGAAGACCTCTCTGAGGCTCTAGAGGATGGAAAGTTGGATCTCCTCCCCTTAGAGGAAGAAAAATCATCCTTGCTAACAGAGGAAAGAAAAGCAGTAAATATAGGAGATGGAAAGAATCCTAAGAGTATATATCTAGCCAAGTCTCTTTCACCTGAGGAAAGAGAATAGTTTATTGATTTTTTCAAAGAACAAAAGATTAACTTTGCTTGGTCTTATGCTGAAATTTTAGGCTTGGATTGAGAGCTAGTATTACATCACTTGCCACTATTGCCAAATGAAAAGACAGTAAAATAGAAACTAAGAAAGATGCATCCTCACATTGCTTTACTAGTCAAAGCAGAGTTAAAGAAACTGCTAGATGTTGGTTTCATAAGACTCATTCCTTATGCAAACTAGATATCCAATCTAGTGTCAGTTCCAAAACATAATGGTCAAATTTGTATATGCACAGATTTCAAAGACTTGAACAAGGCTTGTCCCAAAGATGATTTTCCTCTGCAAATATCGATATGATAGTTGATTTGACAACATGGCATCAAATTTTGTCACTAATGGATGGTTTCTCATGTTATAACCAAATAAAGATCACACCAGAAGATCAACACAAGACAACAGTCACTTGTGCATGGGGTATGTTAGCACTATACCAAGAAAATTTTCAAATTCCTAGCATTGACTATTTTCCCGCGCTTTCTGGTTTAAATCCCATGTCTTCTTGTGTTTAAAAGGTCAAAATTCATTAATGATATTCTGTTTTAAATATTTGTCACTCAGTCGCGTTGGTCTTTTAAAATGTTTTCAAGTTGTGCGAGTGAGCAATGAGTCATAAGAATAATAATCGTGCAGTCATAGTAAAATTATGTCAAGTCATGATCAGCGGTATGAGTGAGCGGTTTGGGTGCTAAAGAATGTAAAGCACACAGTCGCGATGTATTTGTGAAGTTGGGTTGTAAGTTTACGACTGAGTGGGTTAGGAATGGTTTTGTTTATCGCTCACTCATGAGGAATTAACTTATTTAAAAGAAAGTCTAGCGATTCCGTGATGACTCAAAATATTGTGTGTCACATAATCGCTTTAATGTTATGTTGTTCATTTTATGCTCTGCAACCGAGCGAGTGCTATGAAAAAATGAAGTAGTCGCATACCCGCATTAGGTTTCCATGTTTTTCTTTTAAGTCAGCGACTATGAGATGAAGTTAGGTTGTGGAGGTCGCTCACTCACTCAAGTTTTGACTCATATATGTTTTGCAGTGTGAGTAAGCGATAAGTTCATGCCAAAGTTATCACTTGAAAGCTCGTTTCTTAGTCGCAGAGGTATTTTCCAATGTTCTAAAAGGTGTGCAAGTGGGTGATTATGAGATCATTTATCACCTCGCTCACTCACTGATGATTTGAAGTTGAAGAAATGAGCTCGCAAGTATGCGATAAGGAAAAGAAAAGGTATATCGCTCACTCGCCCATAAATAAGGACAAAATAAAAGTTTTTGGCGAGTATGAGATTGAAGAAAGAAGGTTGGCAACCGCACACTCGCAGTCAATGAGACAGTTAAGTTTTCAAGTCAGTGAGTGTGCGATAAGAGAATTTTAAGATTTTGATAAAAGAGCTCGCTCAGCCGCAAAGGATTAAGCCATAGAGATTTTTCCACAGCGAGTTGGCGACTGAATGAAGAACAAGGATCATCGCTCACTCGCTCATATTATAAGTTGAAGTGTTCTACAATGAGAGTGAGTGACCAGATAAAGTGCATGATAAAAATGAAAATTGTTCACTCACTCAGATCCAAAGACAATGGATTTAGAAGCCAGCAAGTGTGCGATTGTGAAATAATTGAGAAATGAGTGTGTACTCGCCCACTTGCAAGGATTCATACAAAGCTAAAAATTGAGTAGCGAGTATGTGATGGGAGAAAAAAAGGTAATATCACACACTTGCATGGACATAAAAGCAAGGGGTAGATAGATAGCGAGTATGCGACTGCTAAATGGAGTGCAAATTAGGTCATCGCTCACCCACAGAAGATGAAAACCAAGGTAGAAATAGATGGTGAGTGTGCAACTGGTTAAAGTAAAAGGTCACATCGCAAGGACTATTCTAAGTATGAGTAAAGTATAGTGGGTTGGTGCCAAATTGACAAGTGGCTAGTTTCAGGCTTACGAGTGCAAAATGAGAAAAGTGTACACTTTTTCCAGTTAGGATCAAATAATGGCAGCATTAGTGACAGAGTGATGATTTCATGACACTAAAACTACAAATAATTTGGCATTCAAGTGGACAAGACATAGGATTCAATGGCTATAAGTTTGAATGATTGAGTTT
Organism: Thuja plicata; assembly: GCA_018584345.1. Taxonomy (NCBI): domain Eukaryota; kingdom Viridiplantae; phylum Streptophyta; class Pinopsida; order Cupressales; family Cupressaceae; genus Thuja; species Thuja plicata. Next base: position 1,505,385 of record MU228142.1, on the reverse strand, counting down.
GATTCTGTATAGCTATCATTTCTGCATCGTGAGATTTTCTGCGAAGAGCAAAAAGGTTTGTTGGTATGAAGTATTCTGTCTGAGATAATAATTTTGAAGAAGAAGGATGAGTCAAGCTATTGTTCTCGCTACCTCACAAGGGTCTAAGAAGAAGAAAGAGGTTACATTGAAGAAGTATGTAGAATAATTTGTCGAGTTTCTACCTGGAACTCTGAACACAAACAGTGCAAACCAGGATGAATGGAACGGCAAATGGTGTCAATGCAGGAATTCGGTAACTCCAAATTATTTTGGTTATACTTTGTTTCATTATTTCTAGAATAATAGGATCAAACCAATCCCAATTTGTAATCCATGGGATTTGAATATGGTGAAATTAATCATGCCTGATGTCTGTATTGACATAGGTCTTATTAAGGAATTAGCTAAAAATTACTGCTCGGTAGCTAGGGTAATCAGGAAAAGGAATAAAGAAACCCTAATTACCATAGATAGGAGGTCAGTGGCAGAAGTATTTGAAATTACTGGTGCATTGTGTACAGACATTGATTTAAAGAAGATTAAGGTAGACTATGTCAAAAGAGAGCATTTAATTAAGCAATATGAAATGCCTAAGTTCATGCCCAGAGTAGATAGGCACCTAGTAAAAATTCTAGACAATTTCAAGCCACCTTTTGACTTATCCCTGTTTCATCATTATGTAAAATGCATAGTCTATGGTTTGAGCAGGGTTCTAGGTTTTGATGGAGATTCCACAGTGTCTCAAGATTTACTTATGATGGCCATAAACATCCAGCACCCAGAGGTCAACACTAATTATGTCTACGTTGGATATATAGTTGATGCTATCCATGCTGCACTATTAGAGATACAGTCAAATACTCCAACACCTACTTTTAAGCATTACTCTCATCTGATGTATATGATTTTGTGTATAGTTGGAAAATGGAAGCACTTCCATTGTAGACTTGTTTAGCCTTCTGAGTAAGTGGTTTGGGGTCATGACAAGCACCTTGAATGGGTTCCTGATCTTGACATGGCTTCCCCCCTATTTTATCCTTCTTTCCACTCCTTTTTAGCCCCATTTCTACATTCTAGACTGCAGACTGGTGATTCTGGGCTTCAAGGTTAGGGTCAACCTTTTAGGTCTAGGTCAACCTTGACCCTAACCTAGGTCAAGGTCAACCTCAAACCTGACCTAGGTCAAGGTTGACCTTGACCTTGACCTAGGGTTCAGATCCCGGGGTCTCACAGTTTTCCGATGTCGGTCTTTGCAAAAAGTGTTTTCCCGCTTTCGGGTCAGCTGTTTCAGGTTTTGAAGCGTCAATTCCTAAATTATATTAAATATAGGTCCTCTCCTAGGGGTAAAAGCTTTAATGGGAATTTAATTATCCTATGTCAGCCTCCTTAGAAGATTGTGCCCTGGTTTCATATAAAAGGGAGCCTTCTCCTCTCATTTTCTCTAACAATGACCATCATCAAGCGAACTAAGTCTCCTAATCAAGTATCAAGCATTCCTAATTGAGATCAAGTATTATCAAGTGAAGTTAAAGAAAGATAAGGAGCAATATTTGAAGCAAGCATTCATCCATTCTCAAGCATCCATTTTTATGAAGGAGATCCATTGGAGGCCATTAAAGGATTCAAGCCACATAGTGCCCTTTTGGTGATCTCTCCATCCACCTTCTTCCAAGCCTATTCCAAATTCAAGAACCCATTCAAGACTTGATGTTGGAGATCTACAAGAAAGAGATTGAAGACATCCTAACTTTCTAGATTCCACTTTTTGAAGCATACTTGTGGATCCACGAATTTGAATCTGCTACAAGGACTTTTACAAGCAAGGTGAATGCGTGCATTTACTTTGTTTATCTTTATGCAATTTCAATTACATATATTTGAGATTAATTCCAAAATTTGGTTTTGACTAAGGCAAACTCCTCCCCCACAACAAACAATCCTTTTTTCTTGCGGTACAAGTTCAAGATTGTAGATTTGGACACAAATCTGGATACCCTTTTCAACTTTCTTTCGGACGGCGCGAACAGATTATCTGTTGGCCCTGTGCAGGTCAGGGTCGACATTATTGGGTCAGGGTTGACATTTTTGGGTCAAGGTCAACATTTTTCATAAGACGACATCAGACGGGAAAATATTTTTGGGTTTTGTTCGTCTCTACATTCTGGTTCAGGATCATCTATCAGTTTTTACAGAAATAGTCTACAGACCTCAAAAAACAACATTCTTTGATCTGCAATTTTATAAGGTTTGTTCTTCTTCTTATCCTTTTCAATTACTATAATTAAAAATATTCATTTAATCAATTAATATAATTTAAGATCCCCTTCTTTTTTCTCTTTCCGAATAGTTGATTCATTTGTGCATTAACCCTTCTTTTGGGTTGATCAAGTTGGATCTTCCATTTGTGCATTTGAGGATAGAAAAGGATCATCTTATCTTCTCCCTAATCACAATTGCAATACACAATCAATAAAATTCAATTAAGTGTAAAGTAGGGTTAAGAAAATCAACACAAATAACAACTAATAAATCAACCCCCTTACCTTATTACCTTATATTATCCTTACCCTTTTCCAACACTTTACATTTTGGTGAACCCACGATAGACAACCCTTTCTTTTTTGGTGTTAGATTTACATTGTTTATGCTAGATCTTGCATGTTCTTTCAAATTTCATTTAAATTCAATAGATCAAAATTTTGTGTTAGTTCATTTGCATTGCATTGGTGTATGAGCTTTACCACATCTAGTCATACTTATAGTATCCCGATTAGAAGAAGCCATAGACTTATGGGTTCCTTTGTTCCTAAGTCTTCCTCTCCTTTCCTTAGGATCCTAGATGACAATTTGATAACTCGTGATTCTAATCCTTCCATAGAGCATAACTCTTCTCACTCATCTCATGGTGAAGATGACGCTTTAAGAGTTCCTCCTGAACAAGTGCAAAACCTTTCAACTGAACTTGATAAAATGGGAAATTGGCTTATCCAAGAAAACCATAATCAAGATACTATCCAAGCTATAGAGGCTCTTAAGAAATTTCTTTGTGATAATGATCAAGGTATTAATTTCTTGCGTAGTATTACTCATCTTGTGAATTTGAATGTTAAACCTTTAGCTCAAGAGGCTCAAGAGTTAGGAT